>CAUYRH010042888.1:0-15772 GCA_963574655.1 Perodicticus potto | reverse complement strand
CTTTACTTTTTGCATTACACAGTTTGAACCAGACAGCTGGATCCCATCACCTGCCCCTTACCAAAGCTGTATGCTAACAATTGTAATTAAAATTGATATCCTATTGAACATTTGATTTAGGGAACAAAATTCATCAGAGCTCCAATTGATTTTCTATTCTCATAAGCATTATTCTATTTAAAGTTCTGAACCATCTTGAGTTCTGACTTACAAGAAGAATCTGAGTTGGGCTATTTGAAATGTAAACAAATAACTTATTGAGATTCTGTACAGCGCTCACAGAACTGATAGCACCAGTATTTAGAAAGAAACAGAAATCTAGGTAACCCTTAAGGAATCAGGTAAAAAAGCCTGTATAACTAACAGTCTAGTCTTTCACTCTGTAGGTCAAGGCTTACAGTGATATGTGAAGTCAATTTCTGAGTCCTGATCAACATTTTAAAATGGAATAAAATGGTATAGAACAAAATAAAAAATAGGAACAGTACATGCATATATAGTCCTAAAGAATATTATCTCCACATTCACAATCATTCACTCAAGAACTAATGTATTAAAAGAGCATCCAATTGAACAAACCTCAGTCATAGTCTTACCCTCTCACATATTTTAAAATTTACATCATTCTACTAAAATAAAAAATTTGAAAACCTGTACATACAATACTGTTTTCTTTAAATTGAGTTACACTTTACACAAAACAAAATGGAAAGGCTTTAATTACACAGTTCAGTATATTTTACAAATACTGCATATATCTGTCCATTTAAACACCACCACAATTACTGTAAAGAACATTTCTATATTTGTAAAATGTTTCTCTGTGCTTCTATCTAGACAGTCTCCCCATTCATGCAGATACAACCATTATTTTGGTTTGTCACCATGCCTAAGTTTTTCCCCTTCTAGTACGTCATATGAATGGAAGCATTAAAATTTAAACTTTTTCAATTGTAGTTTTTTTCATTTAGCATACTTTTGGAGATTTTTACACATTGATTAGAATATTAGAGTTTCATCTGTTTTATTTCTTTTTTAGTAGTGAATTAAATACTCATGTGCATACTAAATATTTATAATGTTGATAGAAATCTGATTGTTTCTAGGTTTTGGCTACTATGAATAAAGCTGTGATAAATATATATTATATATACATATATATATATATATATTGTGTGTGTGTGTGTGTGTGTGGAGACAGCGTCTCACTTTGTCGCCCTCTGAAGAGTGCTGTGGCAACACACAGCTCACAGCAACTTCCAATGCCTGGGCTTAGGCGATTCTCTTACCTCAGCCTCCCGAGTAGCTGGGACTACAGGCACCTGCCACAACGCCCAGCTGTTTTTTTTTGTTGTTGCAGTTTGGCCGGGGCCGGGTTTGAACTCACTATCCTCAGTTTATGGGGCCGGCGCCCTACCCACTGAGCACAGGCACCACCCTGTGATAGATATTCTTATAAACATTTTCTAGAGGACATACATTCTATTTTTGTTTAAATACCTAAAAATAGAATTACTAAGTCATGGGATAAGGTACATAGTAGCTTTTTTTTTTTTTTTTTTTTTTTTTTTTTTTTCGAAAGGTCTTTATTGGCAGGGGATGCTGCAGAGCAGCACTAAAGAGGAGAAAAAACAGAGGAGGTGGGGATAGAGAGAGAAAGACAGAGAGAGAGGGGGTAGAGAGGGAGAGAGGAGACCGGTACATAGTAGCTTTATTTAAAAATCCCCCATACTGTTTTCCCAAAGTGCTTGCTTCGTTTTATAATCTCCAGCAAAGTATTTGTCAGTCTTTTTGAATCTAGCAAAAATAAAATAAAATAAAATAAAAGGAAGGTTAAATCTTTTTAGTTTTAATTGGAATTTTCTTAATAACTATTGATTTTTGAGACTTTTCATGTCCTAAATATCTACTTCTATATCTTATTTAGATAAATGTTAATTTAAAACCATTGCCCATTTCAGATATTTGTTTTTCTTGTCATAGGAGTTCTTTATAGACTATGCTTACAAGTGCTTTTTTATCTCGTGAAATATATTTTCTTCAAATTTTCGGTTTACTTTTAATTTCCTTAACAGTGTTTCTTAAAACCCTTTATATTTTTTAATGAAATGCTTTTTCCCCTAGTATGATCAGTGGCTTCTCTATCCTAAGAACTTTTAGCAAACCTCAAGGTCATGAGTATATTCTCCTCCATTTTTCCAAGAAGATTTATGATTATAGCTTTTATATTTAGGCCCGTGATCCAACAAAGATGTGTTTTTATATGATGAAAGATAGCAGTCTGGGTTCATTTATTTTTAATATGGGTATTCAATTGCTTTAGAACTATTTGTCAAAAAAATTATCTTTTCACCCTTGAATTGTCTTGAAACATTTGTCAAAAATTAATTGATGATAATTATAAAGATTTATTTCTAGACTTTCAATTCTGTTACATTGACTTACTTGTTTAATCTTTTTTATCCATTTCAAATTTGAACTTACTGTTTTTCACCAACAAAAGTAAGAAATCAACATTTTTTTCCTTACAATTGCAATTCATTAGAAAAGTCCAGCTGTCTCCAATTTTCTTGTTGGATAAAGAAACTCCTTGAAAACAAGGACTGTGCCTTATTTAGTTTTATATCCTCACTATCTAGTTTAGTGCCTGGCACATGGTAAATGCTTAGCAAATGTTTGTTCATTGTGATATAATTTAGCACACTTTTAGATCCTTCAAAGAACATAATATTACTTGGTCACAACATTAGTACAATTTATAACAGATATATTTCCTTTCATTCTAAGTCAAAGGCTCTATAGCAGCAGTTCTCAACCTGCGGGTCGTGACACACAGGAACTGTATTAAAGGGCCGCAGCTTTAGGAAGGTTAAGAACCACTGCTTTATAGAAAGCCTTTAGCAGCTACATCTTTTAGGAATGAAGTTGGCCACTCTACAGTAAGTAGCTTTAGGGAAGAAATGTAGGGAGTCAGCATAGTGAAGTCAGCCATCCCTCCTCTGGTTGCCTTTGGCTAAGATTGGGCAGACAAACTTGAGGAAAACATTAAGCCCTATAATTTCAAAATGTGAATTGTTCTAGATTAAGTTCTAATGGGAATTGAAAGGTCGATTCTTTCCTCTGATTTAAGGGAAATTTTCCTGCCAGATATGGGGAGATGGACCACAATGTCTTTATTACCCTAACTTTGCAGTAAGTTGTGAAATCAAATCCTCCATGTTTATTCTTCTCATTCAAGATTGGCTGGATATTATGTTTTGTTTGCATTTCCATATATTTTTAATGAGCTTGCTAATTATTTCCTCCCCAAGAAGTTTGCTGATTATTTTATTAGAACTGACTTCATAGGTTCATTTGGTGCAAATGGTCTCCTTAACAATATTGACTGAGTCTTCCAATCCATGGACATAGTATATCTACCCCTTGTTCTATGATAGTGATTTGATTTAGAACAAATATTTGTTTTGACACATGCTCCTTTGGTGTTTAGTTAAAACGTGTATTTAGTATACTTCTACTTATGAGTAAGGTTTAGTGTTAGAATTCTTCTATAAGAACTGTTGGAAATGGATGCATTTCCCTTTATTATTTATATATGTCCACTCTAACATCTAAGATCTCAGATGTTCTCCCAAGTTAGCCACTCTTTATTAGCTTAGTCAGTTCCTCTTCTTTTATTGTCTTTTATTCTCATATTGTTTCTATTAAGAAAGTATTTGAAGTATAAATTTAAAATAAATAAATAAATAAATTTAAAATTTGGTTCTACTTTGTCATCCTAAATAAGCTTGATTATCTCCAAACAAAGTAACTAAACACAGGTATTGTTGTCGCTCAAATCTTTGATGTTGCAATAACTTAATTTAATCGTTTCTCTACTTCAATACCAAATGATATCACATTGTCATTATTAGAAGAGCTCCATTTCTTCTGTTTGTGTGTGTTTTATTAATAAAATCTACCCTCCATGTAGGTAAAAACACATGTGTGGGTGTATAAACACTAAAGTCCTGGTACATGTTTACCTGATTACGAGGTCCAAGTTGAGTTCGCATGGTGAGATCTTAGACTTCAGTGCATGGAAAGCCACTTAATCCAAGAGATTGACTATTAAAAACAAATAGTCATTTTTTTCTCCTTAGGTCTGAATATAGTTCAAAATGACATTAAAAGAAACTTGACTTAGGGCTTCCGAAGCATCATTATTTACTTATGTCTTGCACAAAC
This sequence comes from Perodicticus potto, assembly GCA_963574655.1. Lineage (NCBI taxonomy): Eukaryota > Metazoa > Chordata > Mammalia > Primates > Lorisidae > Perodicticus > Perodicticus potto. Next base: position 11,545 of record CAUYRH010042888.1, on the reverse strand, counting down.
TACACATACTGTTGACCTCTATCCCTCATGATTCTTTCTGCTACTAGAAGTCAAAAAATTTCAGCACATATATATAGTTGAGAAAATAACACATGTTTCTCTCTCTCCTTCTCTTTTTCTTCCTCTCTCTTCCTCCTTCCTTCCCTCCCTCCTTTTCTCCTATGCACCAATAAAACGCTTGAAAAGTTACAATACTTAGAAAGTTCAGCTCTCTTTGATATATATCTTAATTAGAACTAAAGGGCTTTCTTTTTTGTCATTTAATTTTTGTGTCAGTATAATCTTCCTGGTTAAAAACTAGGCTGATGTGCATCAGCCTGAAGCTCCCATTGTCCAATTTTAGTGAGGTCTGTTCTGCCCCAGCCAAGTTGAAAACCCACTGCAATCTAAGCTTCCATAACACACTAATGTTAAAATACCACATGACCTATAAAAAAACAGAAACCTAGTGCTTCCTGCGTGGACCACGCCAGAAGTATGAATCATTTCATTATTAACATCAGCTCAAGGTTCCCACCCAGTAACCCAAGATGTTGGTATATTAGGTTGGTAATAAATAGCCCTCTTATTCCATGAACACAAGTTAGAAAGTAGTTCAGTGATACGCAAAGAAATAAAATGAAAGAAACAAGTCAAAGTAGTAGTTGCACTACCAATAAGGCTGAAAGACCCAACTCCCAATAGCAGAAAAAAAATAGAAAGTATTAACAACTCTAAAACAAGATATATATGAATTGAATGGATAAAGTTACCAAAAATTATTTAAAGCACAAAGTGGGGATGTCAGCTATTCCTTAGTCTTTTTAAAGCAGTTCCAAAAATAATTATATTTCATTTTTTATGCAACTTAAGAAGCTCGTTCTAAAATTATTTGATAAAACAAGTGACCAAGTATAATTAAAACAACGTGAGGTGAGAAAAGCAATGACAGAGGTTTGTAATTTCAGTTATCACAGTATATTTCAAATATTTATTGAAGTTAAGAAAGTGAGTTCTGGCAAAGGAAATAGGAAAAAAGATGACAAAAAATACAGAGCACAGAAAGATACACAGAAATAAATGAAATCTGTACATGTGACAGAAATAGCATTATTAATTAGTGGAAAATACATGTATTACTTATATTTATAAAATTAATTATACAAATAAAAAATAAAATTAGAATCTTTACATTTTACTCATAAAGCAGTTATGGGTGGATTACAACATAAAAGTTTTAAAAAAATTAAAAGTAATACTGGACACATATTTGAGACTTTAGGGGAAAACTTCTCAATCAAAAAGTCTTTTCTTGCATGCAAAAACCTATCTATGCATTTTGATGAATAATTAATTGTTTGAGTTTTTTGGAAGGTATAAGCTTTTAGGTCACCTTCAAGTATGAAGCTAAAACTTCTAATTTTCTGTTATAACTTTTGGCATCTCAATTACACAGTATCTGAGGAGAAATTTGTAATGTCCATGACTGAGTTTTGTAAAATATTCATGATACTTTGATGATACTTTGGTGAATTACAGTTTTATTCCCTAAAATTGAATCTTGAATCATCTTAAAGAAAGCAAAGTTTTGCAAGTAAAGGGTAATTATGGAATTCCACTTTTTAAATCATTGACCAAAATACAATGGACTCTCGAATGTACTGGTAGTGACATGCCCATAAAGAAGGCACTGTATAGCACTAAAACCCCTGTGACTAACAGATCTAATTTAATACTTTGGACCACCATTTTTTCCTATTTTTCTGGCCCGACATTTTTCAAGATGGTGCTTTTGACAATTACACATTCATTTTGTCATCCCTTAATTTTAAAATTATTGAAACCTACAATAGATCTGTTCCCAAGATCAACAATATAAATGTAAGAATGAATATGCCTTGGTCAATGTTTATAAGGAGTTCAGAGTTAAAAGGGAAGAGGCAGTTATTTGACCTGACAAATTATAAAGCATCATAGAAAGTACCATGGAAAACTTTTACGGAAAACACTATGGCTGCCTATCCAACAGATCTCTCTCTTTATCTTTTCTTTGTGAATAAACTCTATTTCTGATCAGGTACTGGGTAGAGATGGCTTGAGGTCAGGTAAGGGCAAAATTCGCTATACAAGGATGACATGCATATTAGATTATTAGTGCAGCTATAACAAATTACTACCAACTTAGTGGCTTAAAATGGTAAAATGATAAAAATGTATTAGTTTATAACTCTAGAGGTCAGAAGGGTGTCACAGTGGACTAAAATTAAACTGTTAGCAAGGCTGCTAGTGGAGAATTTGTTTTCTTGCCTTTTCCAGATTATAGAAGTTACATGCATTCCTTGGTTTAAGATGTCATCCATTTTAAAGTCACTAGCACTGGGCTGAGCCCTTCTCATGCTTGCTGCCATGCCTTGGACTGTCATGTTTATGTGCCTCCTCTTGCATCTGTAAGGACCTTTATAATTACATCAGGCCCACCAGGAAAATCTTTCCAACTCGAGGTCAGCTGATAAGCAAACTTTTTTTTTTTTTTTTTTGGACAGGGCCAGGTTTGAACCTACCACCTCCAGTATATGGGACTGGGAACCCTACTCCTTGAAGCCACAGGTGCTGTCCTGATGAGCAATCTTAATTTCTTTTTACCATATACTTTAACATATTCACAGGCTCCTATAACAAGTAGAACAGGAACAACTCTGGGTGGGTACAATTCTGCCTCTTAGAACATGTGATTGGCTTATATTTAATAAAATTTTGAATAAAATTTACAGGAGTATTCAAAGAACAGAAATTTCTGATGAAATGTGATATGGGATATTTTAAAGGCAATTAGGCAAACATAATGTAATAATCCATGAGATAAGTACCTATGAGTATGCTGGAGCACAAGGATGAAATATGAAAAGTGACATGGTTGAGTGGGTGAATAAAGCTGTTTATTTCTTGCTTTGTGTGGAAAAAACCCTATTTGTTAAGTCAATGTTGTACTTCTTATTATTGCAGCCAAAATCATTTCATGGCTGAAGTTTTATATGGCAGAAGGCAGTTGAATTTTATGTAGAAATATAAGTAGAAGATTTTCAGGCAGAAAAACAAAGTCAAGAAATTTTAGAAAGAGATAAACAAGCTTATATTTAAAAAGTCATAATTTTTTTTAGGAAAATTTAAGCATTTCTGCATGTAATGATTGGACATAATACCAAATAAAGTGATAGAGGCAGGAATGTGTGTGTGAAGCTCAGTTCAGCGTTTCCCGTAGGAAAGGAAAACAGTTGAAATAAAGAGTTACATGCTATAATTAAATTTTAGTTAAAATTAAGTCTCCATAGTTCAAAATATGACAAACAACATTTAAAAGGTAATAGTAAACTACCCCCAAATGTAGCCAGTATGATACAGAATATATTAGCAACCTTAATATTTAAAGAATTCTTACAAATCTATGACAAAATCACTGATGTCTCAATTTAAAAATGGGTAAAATGCATGAAGAGACAAGTCACAAAAAATACAAATATTAATAATCACATTAAATATAAAATTCATTAACAATTGATAATTACAAGTTAAAACACTTAATTTTTAATATTTCATTTTTAATTGACTCTAATACTACATATTCATGGGATGCATAGTGATGTTGTGATATATATTGTTATAATGTGATATATTATGGTTATAATGATCAGGTTAGGGTAATTAGCGAATACATCATCTCAAATATGTATGATTTCAAGTTTTTTGTTTGTTTGTTTTTGCAGTTGTTTTTTTTTTTTTTTTTTTTTTTGCTGGGGCCAGGTTTGAACTCGCCACCTCCTGTATATGAGGCTGGCGCCCTACTCCTTTGAGCCACAGGCGCTGCCTAGAAATATGTATGATTTCACTGTGTTAAGACCATTCAATATTCTTCCTCTAGCTATTTGAAACTATTTAGTATATTATAGTTAACTATAGTCATCCTACAGTGTTGTAGAACATTTCAAATTATTCTTCCTCTCTAGCTATAAGCTTGTATCCTTTGGCAAATCTCTCCCTCTTTTCCCTAACCCCTACCCTTCCCATCTTCTAGTATTCTCTGTTGTACTTTTTACTTCTGTGAGATCATTTTTTTTTTTAGTTTCCATATATAAATGAGAACATGCAGTGTTTAACTTTCAGTTCCTGACTTATTTCTTTTAACATAATATCCTACAATTCCATCCATGTTGCCATGAATGATAGGATTTCTTCTTATAGTATTCTTATTTGGCATTGGCATCAGAGTAATGCTGGCCTCATAAATAAGTTTGGAAGTATGCCTTCCTCCTCAATATTTTTTGGAAGAGTTTGAGAGGAATTGTTATTTGTTCATACTTAATTGTTTGGTAATATTCAGCCATGAAGCCAGCTGGTCCTGGGGTTTGCTTTAGTAGGAGACCTTTTGTCACTGATTCAATCTTCTTAGTCATTATTATTTCATTCAGATTTTTAGCTTTTTCATGATTTAGCCTTGCTAGGTTACATTTTTCTAGGAATTCACTCATTTCTTCTTGATCATTTGGTTTGTTGGTATATAATTATTCATCATAACTTCTCAACGTTATTTGTACTTCCATATTAACAACTGAATGTATTTCTTTCATTTTTTTGAACATCTTTTCTTTCCTTTCTGATTTTATTTTTGAGTCTTCTCTCCTTTTTCTTAGTCTAGCTAAGGGTTTGGCCTTTTTTTTTAACTTTTCAAAAGAACTATTAGTTTCGTTGAAATTTTCTATTGTATTTCTAGTCTGAGAATATATTTGATATGATTTCAATTTTCTTAAATTTGTTAGGACTTGTTTTGGTGCCTAAAATATACCAATACTGTAGAATGCTCTGTGTGCACTTGAGAAGACTGTACATTCTGTTGTTGATTGGAATCGTTTTTATATGTCTATTGGGTCCATTTGGTCTAAAGTACCAAACATCATTCATAATCAGGGAAGTGAAAAATAAAACCACAATGATATACCCCATACCTGTTAGAATGGATACTATAAAAAATATGAAATATAACAAGTGATGCTAAAGATGTGGAGAAAATAGAACCCCTGCACATGGTTGGTAGGAATGTAGAGATTTTGGAAAACTGCACGGGGCTTTCTCAAAATGCTAAATATAGAATTACTCTATAATCCAGCAATCTCACTCTTGGTATATATCCAAAGGCACTGAAATCAGTATGTTGAAGGCACGTGTGCACTCCCATGTTCAATGAAGTATTATTCTCAATAGTCAAGATTTGGAAAAAGCCAAATCACCCATCATCAGAATAATGGATTATAAAAATATGTATATAAATATGTATATATAGGCATGAGCCACCTAACTTGGCCAAATTGTTCTTTTGTTAAGGTTGAATACTACTACTACTACACATATATATATACATATATGCATATCATATATGATAATATAATAATATAATATAATAATGATATATACATATATGCATATCATATATAATGATATAATATGTAATAATATATTTATTATATAATAATATAATATATAATAATATACACACAGGTATATATACGTATACACACATATGTGTATATATGTTATTACATATTGTATAATAAGTATATTATTATATATTATATATTACATTATATTATATATATTACACACAGGTATATATTGTATACACACATATATGTGTATATACATTATTATATATTATATTATATTATTACATAATAAATATATTATTACATATTATATTATTATATATGATATGCATATATGTATATATATGTGTAGTAGTAGTAGTAGTAGTATTCAACCTTAATGAAAGAACAATTTGGCCAAGTTTGGTGGCTCATGCCTATGTGAGAGGATGAGGCCAGAAGAACACTTGAGCCTAGGAGTTTGAGACCAGCCTGAGCAACATAGTGAGACCCTATCTGTACTAAAATAATCACAAAACATAGCTAGACATGATGGTGAATGAGTTTAACCTAACTACTCAGAAGGAAGACACAGGAAGATCATTTCAGTCCAGGAGTTTGAGGTTTTAGGAAGTTTCAGTCCAGGAGTTTGAGGTGATACCACTGCACTCTAGCCCAGGCAACAGAGCAAGACACTCTCTCAAAAGAACAAAAACAAAACCCAATATTTTTCATTTGAAACAACATGGATAAATTTAAAGGACATTATGCTAAGTGAAGTAATTTAGGCACAGAAAGACAAATTTCACATGATCTCACTTATATGTGGAATCTAAAAACTGAAACTTAACAAAAGTTGATTATAGAATTGGAGTTACCAGAGGCTAGGACAAGGTTGGGGTTTGGGAAAGAGAAAATGTTGGTTAAAGAGCACAAAAATTTCAATTTTACAAGAGGAATAAGTTCTGGTGATTTATTGTGCATCAAGTTGACTTTATTTAATATATTGCATACTATTTCAAAATTGCTAAAAGAGATTTTAAATGTTTTTACCATAGTGAAATAATGAGTACATGAGGTGTTTGATGTTAATTGTCCTTATTTGCTCATTCCACATGCCATAAAAGCATATAATTATTATTATTATTTATTTTTTTTTGAGACAGAGCCTCAAGCTGTCACCCTGGATAGAGTGCTCTGGCATCACAGCTCACAGCAACCTCCAATTCCTGGGCTTAAGTGAGTCTCCTGCCTCTGCCTCCCAAGTAGCTGGGACTACAGGTGCCCGCCACAAAGCCCGGCCATTTTTTGGTTGCAGCCGTCACTGTTGTTTGGCGGGCCCGGGCTGGATACGAACCAGCCAGCTCAGGTGTACGTGGCTGGCGCCTTAGCCCATTAAGCCACAGGCGCCGAGCCTTATTATTTTTTTTTTTTTTTGAGACAGAGCCTCAAGCCGTCACCCTGGATAGAGTGCTGTGGCATCACAGCTCACAGCAACCTCCAATTCCTGGGCTCAAGCGAGTCTCCTGCCTCCGCCTCCCAAGTAGCTTGGACTACAGGCACCCGCCACAACACCCGGCCATTTTTTGGTTGCAGCCATCATTGTTTGGTGGGCCCAGGCTGGATTCCAACCCGCCAGCTCAGGTGTATGTGATTGGCACCTTAGCCCGTTGAGCCACAGGCGCCAAGCCAGAGCATATAATTATTAATAAAATTATCAATAAAAGTTTTTTTGGTTGTTGGAGATTCATCAAGGGTACAAGAAACCAGGTTACACTGATGGCATTTGTTAGGTAAAGTCCCTCTTATAATTGTGTCTTGCCCCCAAAAGGTGTGGCACACACCGAGATCCCCACCCCCTCCCTCCTTCCCTCTCTCTGCTCTTCCTTTCCCCCACTCCCTCCTTCCAATAAAAGTAATTTTTAAAAACTTCAAAATATTGGAAGGGGGCTAAATTGTTGTAGATGAGGTTAGATGAGGGAAAGGGCACTGCCATATTTCTAATGAAACCTTAGAGAGTATCCTGATCACTGTAAAGCCAAGGTTACAGTTTCTCTCTGCCAACAATAAAATGTATATAGTAAGAATTCATATCCATAAAGAGAAAGAAGGAAAAATGTATTTGCATTGTGCTGTTTCAAAAGGCAGAAAAATAATTTGATCAGATGACTGATTCTCATCTGTCATGAAAAGCTTTCTTATGAAGAAAAAAAGATTCTCACTACGTTTCCTTCTTTCTTTCTTTTTTTGTTTTTTTTAGGGACAGAGTCTCACTTTGTCGCCTTTGGTAGAGTGCTGTGGCTTCACAGCTCACAGCAACCTCCAGCTCCTGGGCTTAGGTGATGCTCTTGTCTCAGCCTCCCTAGTAACTGGGACTATGGGCACCTGCCACAACGCCCCGCTATTTTTTTTTTTTTTTCTTAGAGACAGAGTCTCACTTTATCACCCTCGGTAGAGTGCCGTGGCATCACACAGCTCACAGCAACTTCCAACTCCTGGGATTAGGTGATTCTCCTGCCTCAGCCTCCCGACTAGCTGGGACTACAGGCATCCGCCACAATGCCTGGCTATTTTTCTGTTTTGCAGTTCAGCGGAGGCCGGGTTTGAACTCACCACCTTTGGTATATGGGGCCAGTGCCCTACTTGATGAGCCACAGGAGCCACTCCCAGCTATTTTTTTGTTGCAGTTAGGCTGGGCAGGGTTTGAACTCGCCACCCTCGGTATATTGGGTCAGTGCCCTACTCATTGAGCCACAGGCACTGCCCCTCACTACGTCTCTCTTTTTTTAAAAAAAATATATATATATAAAGAAGAGTTGTTATTTATTTCCATTATTTTTGGAGGAAGACAAAAACATGCATACCATCCCCTTGACAGGCTCAGAAATTGCAGATCCAAACTCTCAATGGTTATCTGTTATATATATAGATCCATGCCACAAAACTGATTTTTCTTGTTATAGGAGCAGTTTCTTTCTTTCTTTCTTTTTTTTTCCAGTGCTAAGACAGAATTTATTTACAGAAAAGAATACAGAAAACACTAAAGCTCCTGGTAGAGAGAGAGAACTCAAGTGGGGAGAGGAAAGCTCTCTCCGTTTCTCTCCCGGTCTTTCCCCGTCTCCCCCTTTAGGCTTTTAGGTTTCTAAAAATGTTTTCTCATAGTAAATGAGAAAATCTCATGAATGTTATGTCAATCAGGTTGATAAAAATATCTCAGATTGTATGTGAAACCCGCACACTGTACCCCATGATTGAATTATTGTACACAGCTATGGTTCAATAAAAAAAAAAAAAAAATGTCCTATTCTCATTTCTTGCCTAATGAATTATTTACATACTCCAATGAAGGTCGTTTATACTTAATTTGCACTTACACAATACTCCAGAAGGTGGTACACTCAATTACAAGAGAATTTCTTGTGCATTCAATGTATTCTGTTTACTCTGAAAATGGTGGTTTTATCCATTTTAGAGATAAATGAAGATGTTATGATACAGTAGCTATTCTGTGATCACAGAGCAATGTGTGAAGTTAGTGTTTATAAGGTGTTGTTATTTGGCCAGTATAAATAGACAAAATAGAGAAAGAAACACTGTAACCTTAAAAGCATGGCCCAGTCCCTTATTCTGTATGCCTTGGTCCTGTTGCCATCGACTCTTCCTCCACCTACCTCCTCCCTGATCCAGCTGCTCTGGGTACTAGCACTCCCTGACCTAGGGCACGGTCAGAGAAATTAGAGGAAGTTGCAATCTTCAAAGATAGTGCTTTTAATATCTTGGGAAATATTTTAACTGACAAACGGGTTGCTAGTTTTAGGTTTTTCATTCAAAGTAAGTTTACCACACTTAGCTCATTCATATAACAGTAGCATATATTCCTTCTTGAAAAGCTCTGTGATGACTTTACTGATTTTAGAGCAACACATCATTTGAAGTTGTCAATTTGACATAGTCATTGAGATAAAATAAATCTCTATGTAAAGATACAATGGTGAAATTAACAGAGAAAGGTGGCAGCAGCATGAATACTTGACTGGATTAACTTTATAGCAATGAGTTCTAGTTCATTACAATTTGCTAAAACACAAGACCTCTTTAGAGGTAAAACTGGGAACATTTTACAAATGCCAGCTAGCTCTTGAGAATTTCACTTTAAAATTGAAATTTAATTGTCAAAAATAACCCTTAAAGTATTAATCCTGTGGCTTTGTAACAGTTATTTTCTGAATGATAATAATACAAGTTTTGAGATTGTGACTATAAAATTTTACTTTTTATTATCAATAATAAGTAATTGATTATTATCAATAATGAATAATTTTCATTATCGATAAAATGATGAAATCTCATTTTTGACATCCTGGAATGTATGAGGTGACTTCAGAATCAAATGTTTTTAAATAAATTATTATCATATATGTTACTCACACAGGAAAAGGCATATATGTACAATTCAAAGAATAAAGTAGAAAACTGTATGAACTCCATCAAAGTAAGGAAATGGAACACTTTCAGCCAGCAAGCACATCAACAGCCTCTTTTGGGTTAATTACTTAGGCTATCCTCTTCCCTTTCTACCAGAGTGTATACTCTCCTTGCTTTTCCTTTTGGTTTTACCGCATAAGATGAAACCATAAACAATATACTATTTAATTTAGCTTGAATTTTACATGAATTAAATAGAGCTGGAGATGTCTTTTTGTGTCTGGCTTCTTTCCATCAAAATTACAATTGTGAAAATTATTCGTTGCTCTATGTAGTCATAATTCATTTTTTTATTGTTGCAAAATATTTCATTAATGAATATACTACAATGTAATTACCCACTCTGTTGATTAACACATAATTTGTTTCCTTGTTATTGCAAACAATAAAATATTATAATTCACACAAATATGAATTTAAATACGGTATGGTATATATCTAAAGGTGTTTTTTTTGTTTTTTTTTTTTTTTTTGCAGTTTTTGGCTGGGGCCAGGTTTAAACCCGCCACCTCCAGTATATGGGGCCGGCGCCCTACTCCTTTGAGCCACAGGCGCCGTCCAAGATTAATTTTTTTATTAATGCTCAGGTCCACCTTTAGCTTAACTAAATAATACCAAACTTCTCTCCAAAATGGCTTTACAAATTTACATTCCTAAGAGCAGTGAATGAGAATTTCTGTTGCACCACATGCTTGCCAAAACCTCATCAATGTTTGCCAATCTGGTGGTTATATACGTACATAGTGATATCTCATTTGGGTTTGAATTTGCATCTCAGTGGAACTTAAACATCTTTACATAAATTTATTGACTATCTGGATTTCTTCTCTTGTGAAGATGCTGTTTAAGTTTTTGACTCTTTTCTCTATTGTATTGTCTATAGTCTTAATATTGATTTGTAAAAAAATTTTATATATTCTGTACTTGATTTCTTTGTCAGTTACATAACAGACAATATCTTCTCCCAGTTGGAAATAAATGTTTTAGCATCTTTTATCTTTTCTTCTGATTAATAAAAATCTTTTATCCACTTCAATGTAGTTTAGTTTTCAGAGGTTTTTTTTGTTACTATTGTTGTTAGTTTTCCTTAGTTATTTTGTGCAATGGAAAGATTTCCTATCTCAGTGTCATGTTGATAATATTTATTATATTCTAAATATTTCTTATGTTGGATATTGCATATGTGATTTAAATTTAATTGGAATTTATCTTTTGCAAAGTTTTAATGTGGAGCCCAATTTCATTTTCTTCCCCCGAATTCCAAGCTGAGCCAACACCATTTCTTGATAAATCAATTCTTCCCAGCTGATCTTAAAAATGTTTTTTTGTTTTTTTTGTTTTTTAATATATCACTATATTGAATAGGCACTATGTTGAATAGTAGGGGCAATAGAGGACAACCTTGTCTGGTTCCAGTTCTAAGTGGAAAAGCTTTCAGTTTTACTACATTAAGTATAATATCAGATGTGGATTTTTTGTAGACAGCTTTGATCAGATTTAGAAATGTGTCACCTATTCCTATATTCGTAAGTGTTCTAATTAGAAAAGGATGCTGGATTTTATCAAATGTTTTTTCTGTATCTTTTGAGAAGATCATATGAGCTTTGGTTTTGCTTCTGTTGATAAGGTGAATAACATTCATGAATTTACGTATATTAAACCAGCCTTGC
>CAUYRH010042886.1:0-14976 GCA_963574655.1 Perodicticus potto | reverse complement strand
ATTCCTTGTAATTGATTCTGGAATTTTCTAGATTCAGGGCCACATCATTTTGCATCACAGCCATTCATGGAGAGATCTATTTTGCTCTGGATCCCTTTATTACCAAGGGTAGGAAAACCAAAAGTTTTTTTTTTTTTTTTTGAGACAGAGCCTCAAGCTGTCACCCTGGAGAGAGTGCCGTAGTATCATAGCTCACAGCAACCTCCAATTCCTGGGCTCAAGCGAGTCTCCTACCTCCGCCTCCCAAGTAGCTGGGACTACAGGTGCCTGCCACAACGCCGGGCCATTTTTGGTTGCAGCCGTCATTGTTGATTGGAGGGCCCGGGCTGGATTCAAACCCGCCAGCTCGGGTGTATGTGGCTGGCGCCTTAGCCCGTTGAGCCACAGGCACTGAGTCAGGTATAGTACTCTGAAAACAGTGCTTTTAAAATTAGTGCTCATTATTATGAACATGTGAACTGGCACATACTTTTAAGGTTAACATTATTCGGAACTCAGAATAAAAGCACTCCCTACCAAAGTTATGAGTAGGTGTAGTAGGGATAAAGTAGACAAGTAATCTTTCCTTCCCCTCATCTCCTCTAAATAATGTAATTTCCATTAACTTTGCTTACTAAAAATCCAGACCCTGATGGGCCCAGGGAATGGAAAATATGTCCTGATGAAAGCCGTCTCTGTGAGTTTCTCACTGAGGTAACTATCACAGTAAATAGCAAGAACTCAGTTCATATCCAACTCACTGCTGCCCCCTAGGATATTTTGCATAATTTACAACAAAAAGGCTATAATCCCCTTAGAATAATCAAATCCTCCTCTCCACCATTGGCAGGCAAAAAAATGGCAAACGACCACATATCTAAAACAACTTATCAGTGGATACTTTTGACTAATCTTGATTTTCATTTTCCTGTTTGATTTGATAAGCTCTTTTCCCCCGATTATTTGATCCAATGTTCTAATATCTGAGTCAAAAGAAGCAAAGGGAGTTTCCTCTAAAGAAAGACAGTATAAAACCATGCCTTCTCTTACTATTTTCTCAGGGAGCGATGAGCTTCTGAAACTTTTATCTTAAAAATGGAAGAGTGGCAAAAAGAATGAGGCTAGTCCCGCTGAACTGAAAGAAAAATCAGCATTCTGGGCATAAAACATAGGTCCTAAATTCTACACACCTAATCCTTAGACAGAATCCAATTTGAGATTCTGAGGCAGTATGAGATAGTAGATAAGACCTAAGGCTTGGGTCTGAATCTTAGCTTTACTACTTATTAGCTACACAACCTTGCTAGTTTTTTAATCTTTCTATGCCTTGTTTCTTTATCTGTAAAATAGAGATGATAAAACTACAGTGTCTACCTCCAAGGACATGATGACTATTACATGAGTAGAGCACACAAAACATTTACAATAGTGCCTGACATGAAGTAAATGTTCAATAGCTGTTAGCCAATATTATTTTTTTGTAAGTCCTAAGCCTACAAAACAGGATATGGGCATCTAGAATATTTAGTCTTTACTAGACAGAGAATCTAAAAATCCTCCACAGCTGTGAAGGAAACACAACTACAGGATGAGGCAGGGATGCTCCTAGTGGGCCCAGGAAAGGAGGTACTTAGGAAAAGGTACCAAACTCAATTTTCTCCTTTTGTGGTAAAAATATCCTTTTGAGATAAAACAAGCACCTACAGGGTTAAGAATACATCAGTTTAAAGATTACAGTGTAGTTAATATACATAAAGTAACTGTAATTGGTAGATGAAGGCCATAACTTATTTTTTGCCCAATATATCAAATATTTAATAATAATATAACTTTTCAATGTCAGTTTAAAAAATACAATGTATAACTAGAGGCTATTTTAGAAATCTTATCACTCATCATATAAGTGACCTAAAATAAGTAGAGCCAGAAAGGGAAGTAGAACTGGATTACTATAGAGAAATCTCAGGCTGAGTGTACTGGCTCACACCTGTAATCCTAGCACTCTAGGACAAGGCAGGTACATTGCTTGAGCTCAGGAGTTCAAGACCAGCATAAGCAAAATGCGAGACTCCATCTCTACTAAAAATGGAAAACCTAGGTGGCACCTGTAGCTCAAGTGGCTAAGACACCAGCCACATACACCAGAGTTGGCGGGTTCGTATCCAGCCTGGGCCTGCCAAACAACAATGACAACTACAACCAAAAAAATGGCCAGGCGTTGTGGTGGGTGCTGTAGTCCCAGCTACTTGGGAGGCTGAGGCAAGAGAATCACTTAAGCCCAGGAGTATGAGGTTACTGTGAGCTGTGACGCCACGGCACTCTACCCAGGGCAATAGCTTGAGGCAGGTACATATAGTCCCAGCTACGCAGCAGGCTGAGGCAAGAGGGTTGTTTAAGCCCAGGAGTTTGAGGTTGCTGTGAGCTATGATGCCACAGCACCCTACTGAGGGTAACAAAGTAAGACTCTGTCTCAAAAAAAAAGAAATCTCAAAGTATTCCTTCATGCTGTACATGGTCAGCTATTAAATATTAGCTCAGAAGATGTGAACTGCATTCTTAACGAGAATGAAACTACCAAAAAGTGAATGTCCTTTTCTTCAGTGATCAAATCTTCAATACATAAAAAGGTAAATCCAGCAGTTCTTAGACTTTATTTTAAAATACAAAAATACCATTTGAGATGCTTGTTAAAATCTGTATCTTCACTACATAGTCTTCCCTCATACTTAGGAGAATGCAAGGGCCTGTGAGAGGTGATTCTGACACAAGTTATCCAAGGACCATACTTTGAAAAATAATGAAATAATGCCTTGATTTAATTTCCATTTACTGTTCACTTACTATTTATATATAAAGCTAGGTGCAAAATTACCTCATCATTGAGCCAATTCAGATGGTTTAGAGTTTGAATATCTTTGCGTGTAATGGTCAAACGGAATGCTTCACTGAGAACTTCATCCTGATTCCCATTACGAAATACATTCTTTATTTCTTTCTCCATTTCCTAGGGAAACAAAGGGGTTCAGAGATCAAATACAGGTGGCTCAGACAAACCAGATTTCTCACCCAGTCCCATAATCCCTGACTATATTTATTCATTAATCAACTATTTATCAATTTACTATTAATTGATTTAATTCTATCTAACATGTTGGTTTCTCTTCCTTCTCAATAATCTCCCTGATTACTTCCTTCTATTTCATATAGTCCTCCCTTCTCTTTTTCTGCACAACACTTAGACTACTGTTTCATATTAATTTCTAAAGTCTGGAATAATCTTATGCTAACAAATTTTCTAAGCCCATGGGAAGACCTAACTATATTTTATATCTCTGATCCTTTTCCCGAGAAATAGAACTTTTCATAAAAGGTAGGATGGGTGTAAAGGTGGTGTCTTTTAGATACTATTTCCCAGGAAAAAAAAAACATTTTATATGTAAACCAGTACAATCTTAATAAATGTTTGTTATGCTCACCAGTTAACTACAAGTTCCGATAATTAAGTTGAACTTATCCTAGAAAAAGTGGTACATATTTCACTGTTGAGGATCACTATGGTCACCTTTGAAGTACTCCCCTTGGGAAGGTATGCACCCACTCGAGCCTAGTCCACCCTTCCAAGCAATTGTGGAGTCTTTCTAGAATGGCCATCAGAGTTTTCATCATATTACATTTGATGTCCTAAATGTCATCAAAATGTCTTCCTTTCAAAATTTCTTTTACCTTCAAGTAAAGAAAAAAGTCCTTGGGAGCCAGATCAGGTTAAGCAGGAAGGATGTTCCAATATAGTATTTCCTTAATGGCTAAAAACTCCCTCACAGACAGTGCTGTATGAGCTGGTACACTGTCGTGATGTGAGAGCCATGAGTTGTTGATCAAAAGTTCAGGTCGTTTTTGTCTTTTTCACACAGCCTTTTCAGCACTTCTTTTTTTTTTTTGGAGACAGAGTCTCACTTTCTTGTCCCCAGTAGAGTGCTGTGGCATCACAGCTCACAGCAACTTCAAACTCTTGGGTTCAAGTGATCCTCTTGCCTCAGCCTCCCAAGTAGCTGGGACTACAGGCACCCGTAACAATGCTGGCTATTTTTTAGAGACAGTGTCTCACTCTTGCTCATGCTGGTCTTGAACTAGTGAGCTCAAGGAATCTACCCACCTCAGCCTCCCAGAGTACTAGGATTACAGACATGAGCCACTGTGCCCAGCCAGCACTTCTAAATAATAAACTAACTGTCCAGTTGGTACAAATTCATAATGAACAAGCCCTCAGATGTCAAAGAAGATTAGCAACATTGTTTTAACTCTTGATTTGGAATGGTGGAACTTTTTTGGTCATGGAGAATTCTGACTTCTATCATGCACTTTGATGCTTTGTTTCACGGCTGTATTAGTGCAACCATGTTTCATAACCAGTGATAATATAGCCCAAAACATCATCTTGCCTCTTCAAAAGGTCTTGGCAAACTAACTCTCCTTTGCTTTTGTTCATCAGGGAGCTCCTTTGGGGCCATTTTTGCACACACCTTTCCCATGCCAAAATTTTCAGTTAAGATTTTCCTGTTTCTCTATCAATGTTTACTTGGTTTGCTATGTTTCTCACAGTCAGCTGACAATTTTGATGCACAATTCGATGATTATCTGGCACACAAAAATAGGCAACAACTATAATGACTATCACTCATTAAGACACCATTACATGTTAACACAAATACAGCTGTGAGACACTGACACACCAAGGTTATAAAACCTGACTGACTTGTTTGTACAGTGCTGCCAATGTAAATGCATGGTAGCAAGTTTACAAACTTAACGATCAGACCTGGTATATGGCAGTTTTTCAAAGAGAATTATGACTAAGGGAACAGATTATTTAAAAATGTACACAATCCTCTACGTATTTTCCAAATTTTTTCTTCTAGGATTTATTAATTTAAAAAATGTAAATTTCAGCTTACAACTTGATATTAAACTACTGTACATGTGCGTTAACTGAAAATGCACATGAAATGAAATACAAATTTATTAAATGTTTTCACTCAACTTGCTAAAAGCCATCCAAAATTCTTTTACCAGTTTCCAGTAGTACTAAAAAAATAAAGTCAAGATTGGTATGCAATGCAAATGAAAGCAGAAGCATGCAATAAAACTTAAATACCAGGTATTCTATTGTTTTTATGTTTAAAATTTGTCCGAAGTATTCTTTCTGAATATAGTACTTACTAGTGCAGAAATTTATAGTGTGTAATTTACCTCTGTAATTTCAGGAAATTCATCTTCACTATCAGTTAACTTATGACTCTTTTTTTCTGTTTCTTGGGCAATTGTAACAGGGATCTCTTTTTCAAGAGGTACACGAAGATGCAGTTCCACTGAATCATGTACTGAATGTTCCCGTTCCTGCAATCTCTGAAAGACAGAACTTAAGAATAAGTGGAGTAAAGTAATCTACTACAGATCCTCAACTTATTATGGGGCTACGTCCTGACGAACCCATCTTAAGTCAAGGATATACTGAATTGCTTACAGTTTTCACACCATCATAAAGTAGAAAAATTGAAAGTTGAACTAATACCAAGTCAGTGATCATCTATGTTTATCTTATGTACACTAAGTTGTACTGGCTGGACAGACCAAGAACATATACCACTTATCATAAAGTACTATGCAAACCTTACAATCTTGCAATTACAAAAGCAATTACCCAAATCTAGATAATCTTCCAAAATAATTCCAACTGGGATGTGCTTCTTGTTCGTAATATGATTCCAATTCTTTTACCTGGTTTTGAAGCTGTAATGCTAATGCTTTCTGTTCTTCAATCTGGCGCAATCTTTCCCGTGCTCGAGAATCATAAACACTAGTTCTAGGAAATGAAAAGGAGAGTGACACAAATGTAGACCACCCTCCTGGCATCAAACACACTGTGGATGCACAGTGAGTATTAAATACTGAACCCGCATCAAGAGAGTCTACAATCCTTACACTAACTTATACCACATTTACATTTTAAGACATATAGTGAAACCATATGGTGTGACTAAAATTATTCTATTTTTATTGAAGTGATTAAAAATATTAGTGTGTTGCTATATGTGAATAGATAACGTCTATTAATTTTTGTAAATATGCATTCTCCTCATAATTGGCTTCTAAGATTGAATACCAAAGAAATAAATAATACAAGATATAATTGATGTTTAATTCAAATAATTGTATTTTTGATGGTTTATTTATTTTTAAAAAATTATCAAGAGCAGGGTGCTTGGATAATTTAAAGTGAGCTGCTGAAAATGGAGACTAAATGCTCTCAGTGATTTTACAAACTCCATAAATATGAATTATTCAACAAATTAGTTTTACTAATTATCAAAATAAGGGTACTTTCCTTTCTATGTAACTGCTAACCTTGAAATGCTTCAACATTTGTTACAGATTTAATAAATATGAGTACAAAAATGTTCCAATTCCAACAAAATTTAAAAGCCCAACAATTTTTTTTTTCTTTTTTTTTTTTGAGACAGAGTCTCACTATGTTGCCCTTGGTAGAATACCATGGTGTCACAGCTTACGGCAACTCAAACTCTTGGGTTTAAGCGATTCTCTTGCTTCAGCCTCCCAAGTAGCTGGGACTACAGGTGCCCACCACAACACCTGGCTATTGGGTGGCACCTGTGGCTCAGTGAGTAGGGTGCCGGCCCCATGTACCAAGGGTGGCAGGTTCAAACCCGGCCCCAGCCAAACTGCAACAACAACAACAAAAAAACACCCGGCTATTTTTTTTTGTGGCAGGCCCGGGCTGGGTTCAAACCCGCCAGCTTCAGTGTATGTGGCCAGTGCCCTTTCAACTGAGCTATGGGCGCCAACTAAAAGCCCAACAATTTAAAGGTAATTCTCCCTGCCTAAAAATAATCAGGGTGATTAGCTAAGTATTTGATTTCTTCTGAGAATAAAGTGATTGAAAAGGAAAAACAGAACCAAAAATAAATAACTTACAATTCTTTGATCCAAAGCTCTGCCTGGAAGAAAGTAGGACTATATGTAGGAAAAGAAAAATGTGACAAATGAGCAGGAGGCTTATAAGAAAATTCAAGTATTTTCATCAACAAAAGCAATCATTTAAACAATTTATAAGACTGCTCTGTAAAAGTATGGAATAAAGACACCTAAATGACATAAAATAACTGGGAATTAAAGGAACACAAATGAGTCATTTGCATACCAATTACTTTAAAAGAGGACCCAAAGTACAAGAGAGAAATGAAGTTTAATAGAGCTCCTTACCTGTGTGAAACCAGTATTATGTGAAAGAGTATATTACTTCTCAAGATAATATAAATTAGAACATTACTCTAATGGTTCAGATTGACAGACTTTCTAAATATCTCCACCCACAAAATACTCATGAAATGGCTAAGCAGCCAACAGGCCAAAGCAGAGAATCAGAGATGCAACTCTATTTCACAGGTAAGAGGCCAATTCCAATCCATGTGGCTCTTGCTGACAACCCAAATGAATAAGGCTTAGCAGAGTCACAAGCAGTTAATCGTTCTAGGGCTTCTCGTTTTTCTCAAACTTCTTTATGTCCTTAGAAACCCCTAACTAAGGGATCTCTCACAGAAACAAATAAAAAAAGAATGAATGCTTTCCAAAGAAAACTTTTAAAGACACACAGCAGGTACACAGAGGATCATATTGGGAGTGAAGAGACCTGAACTGCCCACAGATGTCCTTGATTAGCTTTATGACTCAAATCACTTCACTTTTATGGGCCCTGGTTTCTGGATCTGCAAAAGGTAGTGATCAAAGTCCTTTTGGGTTCTTAAATGTAGAATCTGTCCTAGTGAGGGCAAGAAAAAAGGCTCAGAAGGCCTTCACTCATTTTATGAGTGAAACCTAACAGTCTGACAAATCTGTAGGTTGTGGGGTTAGCAGATTTACGTTTTCTGGAGGCTAACTGGACAGCCTTGTTGCATTTAGCAGTTTGCAAATGATTCTGGATGAATTCAGTGCCGAGCCCATCTCTGTGTGCTTGCATCCAACTGTGATGAGCCTGTGTATGTCAAGTTGGTGGAGGCCCTTTATGCTGAACACCAAATTAACCTAATTAAGTTTGATGACAAGAAACCAGGGGAATGGGGAGACCTTTGTAAAACTGGCAGAGAGGGGAATCCCATAAAGTTGTTGGTTGCAGTTGTGTAGTAGTTAAGGACTATGACAAAGAATCTCAGGCCAAGGATGTCATTGAAGAGTATTTCAAAAGCAAGAAATGAATAAAAAAAACTTTGGCTCATGTCCTTAAAAAAAAAGTAGTCCCAGCTACTTCAGAGGCGGAGGCAAGAGACTCGCTTGAGCCCAGGAATTGGAGGTTGCTGTGAGCTGTGATGTCACAGTACTCTACACAGGGTGATAACTTGAGACTGTCTCAAAAAAAAAAAAGGAAAGAAAATGCTGTTCTATTATCACTAAGGTTATCCTATCCTCTTGGCACAGTGAACAACTGATATAAGAATCAAAGTAGAAAGCCACAGAGACAGTAGTAGCGCTTTGAGAGGCTACTTAGCTTGTGATACTAAAAATAAACATGAGAAAATATTTATTATGCAATATAAAGATGTGACAAAAATCACCCAGAATTTCATAGTAATGGATTGTGCTACTCAACTCTGCTTCCCTTATTAAAACATAAACTTAATCAGGATAGGAATATTTGTCTTTTTTGTATACTACTGTATCCTCTTCAACTAAAATAGTGTATGGCATATAGTAGGCTCTCAATATTTGTTAAATAAGCACATAAAGTAGGGGCAGGACCTTTTCTCAATGGATAGAGGTATCCACCAGCTCAGGAAAGCAAAATAGGTAAATGTGCTTTTCCAAAGAGATTAGGAATTATTTTTCATACGCATATAAACTGAGGTATACAATAACAACAACTATTTTTTGAGTACCTACTTAGTCTTCTACATGTAAAACTCTGCTCTCAGTGTTTTATGTATTAGTTAGGCCTCATGATAACTTTCATATTATTTAAATCTCAATATAGTATCAAATAAGGAATTACAGTTCATTCTGCACAGAAAAGGAAAATGAGGTTCAGAAGGATGACTTCTCTTGGAAGAATCAGGATTAGAAATTTTTTCCACCCAATTCCGAAGGCAGTATTCTTTCTACAAATGTTTAAATGTCTTTCAACAGACCCAAGCATTGAACAAAAAAGGAAAAAAATGAATACTTGCAGTGCTTCAAAGAGTATTTCAAGCTCTGTAGGAAATTCAGTTTTTTTTCTTTTTTTTTTTTGAGACACAGTCTCACTGTATCACCCTCGGTAGAGTGCCATGGTGTCACAGCTCACAGCAACCTCAAACTCTTGGGTTCAAGTGATTCTCTTGCCTCAGCCTCCCAAGTAGCTGAGACCACAGGCACCCACCACAATGCCTGGCTATTTTTTGTTGCAGTTGTCATTGTTATTTAGCTGGCCCAGGCCAGGATTGAACCTACCACCCTCAGTGTATGTGGATGGCACTGTAACTACTAGGCTATGGGCACCAAGCCAGGAAATTCATTTATTTAATACAGATTCATTTACTAAGCACTCATCATACACCAGTCACCAGGGGATAAGAGCAAAGGTAATAGAACACATAGCTAACAAGGCAGAGGGATGCAGGGAAAATTGATGTGATCTGAAGGAAGTCAGAGAAATCTTTTGAGGAAAAAAAAGTATCTCATTACATTCTGAAAAGAAAAAGAGTGGACAAGAAGAGAAAGGAATTCCAGGCAGAAAGATCAGGAAGTATAAAGGCACAGAGGTATAAAACCGCATGGTATATTCTAGAAAATAAGGGCAGATTTTCATTATTGAAACTTAACTGAGACACAGTGGTAGAAAATTTAGAGAGCCAATGAATCAAGTCTGGATAGAGTAGATGCCAACTTCAACAAAGAGCATCACTCAATACAGCCATAGCTAACACTCCATTTCTCCTTCGTTTTCATTCTGCAGTAATCACTGAGGAGAAATCCTCCATAATACAAAGGCAGACTTCTACAAATGCTTTATCTGCAAGTTAATCTTCACAATTGATAAGAAAACTGAGATTCAGAAGAGTAACTAGTCTAAGGTTACATGATTCCTGCAAAAGCCAAGATCAGAAGCCAGATCTGACTCTAAGAAAACATATAAGAAATAAAGAATACAACTGTGATGTCTCCCTGACAGACTTAACAATTAGAGAATTTTAAGAAATATCTAAAGCTTGGCATATACAGGGGAGCTGAAAAAAAGTAGAGGAACTGAGATTAGAAAGAATATTTCATTAACCTTCATCTTCTAATGGAAACTGATATTATCATCATCCTAGCAAGTAAATTACTAAGGCCATATAAAGCAAGATGTAGTGATCATAGTAACCTATGGTAACCTATTGCATTATAGAGAAAGAAATATTTGATGCCTCACAGAGAAGTTTCATATAGAAGAGACTTAAAAGATAAGAAAGAGATTAATGACAGGTAAGTTGAGGCACAAAGGACATTCTAGGCAGAAGGAACAATGAATGTGAAGGTAAGACAATGCATGTATTTACAAACTGAAAATAGTCCAGCATACAAAAACACACAGAAAGCCCCATATTTCCATATGGCTCCCTCCCTCATATCCATCATGTCTCTACTCAAATTCACTGTATTAGAGACCTGTGCTGACCACCCTAGAAAAAGTGTCCCTCCAACCCTAGTCATTTATTTTCTACCCAGTACTTATCACTGCCAGGGATATATGTTTATTTGCTCATTGTTCACTACCTGATACCACCTTTCCCTTCAATTAGAATGCAAACTCTTTGAGAACAGGAACTTCATCTTGTTCACTGCTGTTATCCCCAATGTCTACAGTAGTACTTGACACACAGTAGGCCTCAATAAACAGCAACAAATAATTGCTAAAGAAAAGAATGTGTAATAAAAAGTGAGGCTTATAACTAGTCTGGGCTTAATTCTATGTCTGATAAGCCACCCTTGAAAGAGCTTAATAAATCGTTATAAAACTCCTTTAGTGAATTATCACATACGAATTTTAGAAACGCCACTCTGAATGCAGCATGGTAGACAGACTAAAGAACAAGGCACAAGGATGAATTAGAAAACATGGTATGGTGGAAGATGGAAGGAAGAACAAAATGGAGACTAAAGGAAAGAACAATTAGAAAGTCACTGAAATAATTCAGATAATACATGAGATGTATATGAATTGAGGCAGTTTTACTCTTATAATATGCAACTTTTAGTGAAAAAATTGTGATTAAAGAAAGGGAAAACAATACAGTAGAACCTCTGTAAGTTGACCAACCAAAGGACTATAACAAATTGGTCAACATAAGGAACGACCACTGTACTAATACGTATATGTGGTGCATGTCTAGTCTATGATATTTAGGTCAACTTAAGGAGGTGATCAATGTAGGGAGGTGGTCAACTATGGAGCGTCTACTGTATTTTAAGAATGATCTTTCTCCAAAGTTTACCTGGGAGTTGGAGCCTGGGACTCTTTAACTTTCAGTAAAATCACAGAGTCTGATCCTAAATGAAGAAACACAAGAACATTTCATTATTAATAAAATGCCACACAGTTTATACTTTCTAGATAGCTTACATTCCTATACTGTGTTATATTCTATTTCCATAAAAATAACATAGCATAAGGACAAAGGTAAGATAGAAGAGAAAGAGAAGCAAGTCCATTTTCACCAAGACCAGAAATGGGTCTTAGGGAAGAGCTTGCTTCACAAATTAAGAAAGCTATTGGGAAACACAAGCATATTGCCTTTCAACATCTACTCCCATGCTTCTTTCCGTTTCAGGAGAACTAGACATACCAGGGTTTCTTAAAAGCATTTGCAGTACTCCCCTTTTATTTAGTTTTGCTTTCTGCGGTTTTAGTTACCCATAGTCAACTGTGGTCCCATAATAGTAAATGGAAAACTCCAGAAATAAACAATTAACTAGCTTTAAATTGTGCACCATTCTGAGCAGTATGATAAAATCTCACACTGTCCAGTTCCAGCCTGGGAGTAAATCATCCCTTTGTACAGCATACCTACACTGCCTGCCTATCAGTCACTTAGTAGCCATCTTGGATATCAAATCAACTATCTCAGGACAGCAATCCTTGTGTTCAAGTAATCCTTATTTTACTTAATAATAGCCTTGAAGTACAAACGTAACAATCCTGGCAACTGAGATATGCCAAAGAGAAGCCATATAAAACATGCTTCCTTTAAGTGAAAAGGTAAAAGTTCGCCACTTAATAAGAGGTAAAAAAACCTTTATTAAAAATTTGTTGTTATATTTGTTCTGTTTCATTATTAGTTATTATTGTTGCTGTTAATCTCTCACTGTGCCTAATTCATAAAATTAATCATAGGTATGCAAGTACAGGAAAAAACATAGTATGTATATAGTGTACTGTCTATGGATTCAGGCACCCACTAGGGGGTCTCAAAAAACACACCTCTGTGGGTAAGGGGAAGACTATGTTAGTTCATGATACACCATGAGACTGAATTAAATGACAGAAGGTGAGGGAAGGGGTATGGGAAAAAGAAAGGGAGGAAGGAGAGGAAGGGAAGGGAATGGTAAGGTGGAGAGGAGGGGGACAAGGAGAGAAATAGGACCATAGAGGTCTAAAATATACAAATTTTTTTCATTCCATCATATATTTTCTCTGAATATTCCTCAAAAGCAGGAATCATGTCCTTCTAAAGTACTATGATTATTAAATGGCATAAGGAAATTAAACCATGCAATGCAGCATATTTATTTGCTTAGTTGTATCTAATATCTGACACACAATGTATGTTTTTAAAGTTAAAGGGCTCTTTTTACTTTTTTTAAAAATGGAAGTTCCAGTAAATCACCTAACAAAATGTATAGAAGTGCTCATGGACATGTATAGCTATATAATGATGCTACCAAAAGTTTTAATCCTCAAGTGAGAATTTTCAAAAAGTGATGATTAAAATAAAAAAAAATCAAATGACTTGAGGAAGGAGGGGAGATCCTACCTATTAAATGATCCCTAATCTCTAACCACTTAACCTTTAACTTGTTTTAAAAGTTACATACCTAAGTATACACCATAATCTAAGTATACAGATTAAATCTAAACTAAGATAAACTAAGGAAACAAATCTCTCATAGCAAAATCTTAACTAGAGGCTTGGCGCCTGTGGTAAGGGTGCCGGCCACACACACTGAAGCTGGTGGGTTCGAACCCGGCCTGGGCCTGCTAAACAACCATGATAACTCCAACAAAAAAATAGTCAGGTATTGTGGTGGGTGCCTGTAGTCCCAGCTACTCGGGAGGTTGAGGCAAGAGAATCACTTAAGCGCAAGAGTTTGAGGTTGTTGTGAACTGTGATACCACAGAGACTCTGTCTCAAAAAAAAAAAAAAAACAAAAAACAAATCTTTACTAGAATACTAAGAGACTAAACATTTTGGTTAGCTGAAAGTTAGGAAGTAAACTCCTTGTTTTCAAAACTTACTGACAACCATTCTAAAGTGCATAAATGAAATATAGAAGTTTAGTAAGTATTACATGGTAATTAAATACATACACTTTAATATTTATTTGATATTCCAAAAACACCTAGAGCTGGAGTTTTCTTTTTGAGAAAGAGTCTCATTATGTCGCCCTCAGTAGAGTAGTGTCACTGCTCACAGCAATCCCAAACTCTTGGCCTCAAGTGATTCTCTTGCCTCAGCCTCCCGAGTAGGTGGGACTACAGGCACCCGCCATAACGCCCAGCTATTTTTTTGTTACAGTTGTCATTGTTGGTTAGCTGGCCTAACCAACCCAACCCGCCAGGTTCAAATCCACCAAACCCGCCAACTTCGGTGTATCTGGCTGGTGCTGTAATCACTGTGCTACGGGCACCAAGCCGAACTTCAGAGTTCTTAATTATCATTGTAAAATACAGAAACAGAGAAAGGGATGAAGCAATTGAGTTGAATAAACTACTCAGTAAATTAATTATTTAAACATTGTATCAAATCATTTGCATCTTGATACATGAAAAAGTATTATCTTAATCTGCAGGCTTAGTTTATTCATGGGAGGGTTAACTGAATTGTATGTTTTTGTTTTTTAATTGAGTCTCACTCTGTCACCCTTGGTAGAGTGCCGTAGCATCATTCTCACAGCAACTTCAAACTCTTGGGCTCAAGTGATTCTCTTGCCTCAGCCTCCCTAGTAGCTGGGACTATAGGCGCCTGCCAAAATGCCTGGCTATTTTTTGTTGTTGTGTTTGTTTTTTTAGCAGGTCCAGGCCAGGTTCAAACCCACCAGCCCCAGCGCATTCAGGGCCCTAACCACTGAATTCATGGGCACCAGCCATGAATTGTATGTTTCTAAACTATCTTACAACTGAGTATCCCTTCTTTGAAGTGGTTGAGACCAGAAGAGTTTCAAATTTCAAATTTTTTTAGATTTTGGAATATTTACATTATGCCAGGTGAGCATCCTAAATCTGAAAATCCAAAAGCCTTTCTATGGAGCATCATGTTGGCATTCACAAAGTTTCAGATTTTGGAGCACTGTGGATTTGGGATGTTTAACCTATACATGTTAATTTATACGTATATTATAATGTCACCTGTAATAGCACCAATGAACAACTAACTGGCTATTACAATTAAAAATATAGTTATACCATGGTATACATGTACCACAATTTATTAATCCATTCATGCATCGATGGGCACTTGGGCTTCTTCCATGACTTAGCAATTATGAATTGGGCTGCAATAAACATTCTGGTACAGCTGTCTTTATTATAATGTGATTTTTGGTCTTCTGGGCATATACCTAGTAAAGGAATTATAGGATCAAATGGCAGGTCTATTTTTAGATCTCTAAGTACTCTCCAAACATCCTTCCAAAAGGAACGTATTAGTGTGCATTCCCACCAGCAGTGTAGAAGTGTTCCCTTTTCTCCACATC
>CAUYRH010042885.1:0-23140 GCA_963574655.1 Perodicticus potto | reverse complement strand
TTTGGAAGGATGTTTGGAGAATACTTAGAGATCTAAAAATAGATCTGCCATTCGATCCTATAATTCCTTTACTAGGTATATATTCAGAAGACCAAAAATCACAGCACAATAAAGATATCTGTACCAGAATGTTTATTGCAGCCCAATTCATAATTGCTAAGTCATGGAAGAAGCCCAAGTTCCCATAGACCCACGAATGGATTAATAAACTGTGGTACATGGAATACTATGCAGCCTTAAAGAAAGATGGAGACTTTACCTCTTTTGTGTTTACATGGATGGAGCTGGAACACATTCTTCTTAGCAAAGTATCTCAAGAATGGAAGAAAATGTATCCAATGTACTCAGCCCTACTATGAAGCTAATCTATAGCTTTCATATGAAGGCTAAAACCCAGTTATATAGCACAAGAAATGGGGAGGGGGACAAGGGAGAGAAGGGGAGGATGGGTGGAGGGAGGGTGATTGGTGGGATCACACTTACGGTGCATCTTACAAGGGTACAAGTGAAAATTACTAAAGGTAGAATATAAACGTCTTCATATAGTGATTAAAAGGCCATGAAGGCTATGTTAAACAGTTCAATGAAAATATTTCAGATTGTATATGAAGTCAGAACATTGTGCCCCATGATTGCACCAATGTACACAATTATGATTTAATAAAAATTAAAAAAAAAAAAAGCAGTAAAATGTAACAAAACAACAGAATGGAGTCAGGCCTGCTTTTCCTCCCCACTGATTCTCAGGAATAAGAGGTACAACAAAATGGAGTTAGGCCTCTTTTCTTTCACCCTAACAGAAGGCAGAAAGAAAAGGTGAAAAGAATTTGAGTATATTTTATCTAACTCTATATACACAAAATAAACTTACTTGGTTTTTTTGTTTTTTTTTGTGTGTAGAGACAGAGCCTCACTTTATTGCCATTGTTAGAGTGCGGTGGCATCAGACAGCTCACAGCAATCTCCAACTTCTGGGTTTAGGCCATTCTCTTGCCTCAGCCTCCCGAGTAGCTGAGACTACAGGCGCCCGCCTCAACGCCCGGCTATTTTTTTGTTGCAGTTTGGCTGGGGCTGGGTTTGAACCCACCACCCTGGGTATATGGGGCCAGCACCCTACCCACTGAGCAATATGTGCTGCCCAATAAACTTACTTTTATATGTGATCAGATTTAAAGTATTGATATACTAATTTTTTTTTAATACTGTCTTTCAGTATTAAATCTAGTCAGTGTTTGACCCACAGACATCCCAGTTTGCACTTCTCAGGTGCCAGCAGTTACTGTATTGGTTGTCAACCTACATCTAACCTGAAAAAGCATGAGTGCCTTGTGCCATCAAAACAGTCACATGGAATGTGCCTTTGGAATGGCTCCCTCTCCTGAGGGAGACTTTACCTCTAAAGTAATTACTGTATGTCCTATCGTATTTGCTGTTGGCAGTGAACTAAATAAAGTCTCCGATTTCTTTTTCAGTCTGTTATCAGAACATTTGTTACAAACACAGAAAATTACATCAAGCCTCCTTATTTGATAGTTAAAAGTACATACATTTTTAAATATAAAACAGAAAAATACATGTATGCTCCCTAATCAAAAATTATTACTTGCCTATGGGGGAAATAAATGCACTTATGGAGAGGTGAAAAGTTAGCTGGATAGAATGGCTCATGGTAATGTTTTCTGGGGAAATTTGAATTCACTTTGGGGTATTAGAAAGGAATTTATGCCAAAATCAAGGCAATCAAGTTAGACATGCTCACAAGAGGGATGATTTTCCTATTGTAATTAACCTTTTCTTCATTAACTTCGGGGTTTTCCATAAGGAGACACGTTATTTACTCATTTTGCTGTTATTCCTATTTCCTGAATTCTTATTTTCTGTAATCCCATCTTTATAAGACACTTGTCTGGGTGGGGGATTTTTCACCCCCAAAAGAGTAATTTTTCCTGTTCATGTTAATGAAAAAAGGAAAAGATACGAGCCTGAGGTTTTTATGAGCAAGGAGGCAAAGAAGATTTCTTAAAATGGAGTGATACATATTATTGCATGAAGGTGATGAAATATTCACCATGGCAACCAGTCTGCTCTACCCATAATGCAAAATACTCTATTTGCATTTGGTTTGCCAGAGAATTCTGAAATTAGCATCTCCCTGTTAGAGGATGTGAGGAAGGTACTGTATTATTTAGATTGAAAAGAAGGGCAGGAGTAATTTTGATCAGGATTGAGTTTTGAATGAATACTTCTCCCAGAAGAGTGTGTCTGTGAGGCGGGTAGGGGAGGGGTGAGTCACAGTCCAATTCAACAAATGCTTGTAGGGAATCTGTCTTCATATTTAATTTTTTTTTTTTTTTGAGACAGTCTCACTTTGTCATTCTCCATAGAGTGCTGTGTATCATAGCTCACAGTAACCTTAAATTGCTGGGCTCAGGTAATACTCTTACGTCAGCCTTCCAAGTAGCTGGGACTACAGGGGCCTGCCACAACCCCTGGCTGTTTTTAGAGACAGGGTCTCCCTCTTGCTCAGGCTGATGTCCCAACTCCAGAGCTCAAGCAATCCACCCACTTCAGTGTCTTAGAGTACTAGGATTATAGGCATGAGCCACCATGCCAGGCTTTTCATATTTAATTTTTAACTCTCCTTATCTAGTTTCCACAACAATTCACATTTTCTCTGGTCCTAATTTATAAATTATATAGTAAATATTTCTTATAAGCAACCTCAATCTCTGTGGAAGTTTGAAGGTAAATTAAAAAATATAATGTGTATATGTATACACATATGTATAATATGTACTTACACATTGTGTAGTACACATATTTCCCTCTTAATTTAAGTGCATTGATAAAACAGGGCTATATATGTGTGTATATATATGTATATATGTATATATATACACACATGTGAATGCTGTGACGTTCCTGTGTGTGTGTTGTAGTGTACCTACATACATATATTTTTTTCCTTTGGGGGGATAGAATCAGCCTGTGGTAGAGGCATTGTGGTAGTTGCTTCAGGAGATATAAATAAGACACCATTCTAGTACTCTCGGCAAGTTTAAATCCAGGAGGAGGAGTTAGTTGTTCATGAAGCTATGGTACCAGGCAGGGCAAGGCAGGGATATAGCAGAAGTACCATGTGCTGTAAAACTTAAGGGATGTGATTATTGTTTTAGGGTCCCCATTGGCATCTGCAAACCACTTTCCCCTCCCCTATGTGTACCAATGGTTTATCCTTTAAGACTCCTGCCCTCTGCTTAGACCTAACTTCTGGTTGCTTTTCCATAGTTTTTTTTCTTTTTCGAGACAGTCTCACTTTGTCGCCCTCAGTAGAGTGTTGTGGTGTCACAGCTCACAGCAACCTCAAACTCTTGGGCTCAAGCGATTCTTTTCCCTCAGCCTCCCAAGTAGCTGGGACTGTAGGCGCCCATCACAACGCCCGGCTATTTTTAGAGACGGCTGATCTAGAACCTGTGAACTCAGGCAATCCACCTGCCTGGGCCTCCCAGAGTGCTAGGATTACAGGTGTGAGCCACCACGCTGGCTTTTCCATATTTATTAAGAAATTCCTTGCCTTGTGTCTACCGTCCCCCTCTTCCTTTCCCAAATAGCATAATCTTGGCATTTTAGTATTTACTTTTTACACTTTTTAGCACTTTTTACAGTGCTCCTTGATCTTTCAAGTTCGGGGCATTGCCTAGCTGTTTTATTTAGGCAATCCTCACCTGACGCTTAGTGTTTCCCCTCTAAAAATCTTAAACCCTGTGTCACAGCCACCCAGTTTTCTCACACTCCACCACACCTTCTTGAGATCAGGGAGATCTCCAGACCTTTACCCTCTGCCACCCTCACTGGTCTCGTGGCCACTTTAAAACCAGAATTTATTTACTAATCCTGGATCCCATGGTCAGACCCCAGCTCCTATCCTTGTAGGTCAGTTTCGTTGCTCCGGCTCAAGGAATGTGATAACACTGGTGGAGAAAAAGTGCCATTGCACTGTGTGGATTAGGGAGACACCACAACTTTTCTTGTTCAAGTTGGCTAGAATTTTTTCCCTTTTAATTTAAGCACATTGGTAAAACAGGGCATTATATATATGCACATACATATATATATACACACACACACACACACATTTATATATATACACATGTGAATGCTGTGACATTCCCATGTGTGTGTTGTAGTGTACATACATACATGTATTTTTTTCTTTTTGGGGGACAGAGTCAGCCTGGGTAGAGTGCTGTGGTGTCATTACTCACAGCAACTTCAAGCGTTTGGGCTTAAGACGTCCTTCCACCTCAGCCTCCCAAGTAGCTGGGACTATAGATGCCTGTTGGGACACTCAGCTACTTTTCTATTTATTTTATTTTATTTTTATTTTTATTTTTTTTTTTAGTAGAGACAGGGTCTTGCTTTTGTTCAGGCTGATCTTCAACTCCTGAACTCAAGCAATCCACTTGCCTCAGGCCCCCAGAGAGCTAGGATTATAGGTGTGAGCCACTGCCTCCAGCTAGAACATTATATTTTTGAAAAGACAATTTATTTATTTTATCATTATTATTATTTTTTTTATTAAGTCATTTGTACATAGATCATGAATACATTCATGCCATTATGGGAGTCAATGTGTTGATTATTTGTACTAAGTGGGGTGCTTACTTCCTACTAATCAACATAGCCTTCACCTCATTTACCTAATTACAGCATTAAGACATTTATGATCTATATCTGCTAAATCCAACTTGTGCTTGCAATATGCTCATAGGTGTGATCCCCCCACTAACCCTACCTCTATCAGCCCACCCCCCTCCCTTCCCCTATCCTTCCCCTTCCCTCCTTCATCCTGGGTTATAGTTATGATTCATTTTTCATATGCAAGTGTGAGTGATTATAAATTGGTTTCATAGTAGTATTGAGTACATTGGATATTTTTTTTTCCATTCCTGAGATACTTTACTAAGAAGAATATTTTCCAGCTCTATCCATGTAAACATAAAAGAGGTAAAGTCTCCATTTTGTTAAAGCTACATAGTATTCCATGGTATACATATACCACAATTTATTAATCCATTCATGGGTTGATGGGCACTTGGGCTTCTTCCATGAATTGGCTATTATGAATTGAGCTGCAATGAATAATATGGTGCAAATATCTTTTTTGCAAAGTGATTGTTGGTCTTTTGGATATACTCCTACTAGAGGAATTGCAGGATCAAATGGCAGGCCAATTTTTAGATCCCTGAGTGTTCTCCAAACTTCTTTCCAAAAGGAACGTATTAACTTATATTCTCACCAGCAGTGCAGAAGTGTTCCCTTTTCTCCACATCCACGCCAACATCTGTAATTTTGGGATTTTGTGATGTGGGCTACTCTTACTGGAGTTAGATGGTATCTCAAAGTGGTTTTCATTTGCATTTCTCTGATGATTAAAGATAATGAGCACTTTTTCATGTGTCTGTAGACCATGTACTTGTCATCTTCGGAGAAGCTTCTGTTCAGGTCTCTTGCCCATAATGAAATGGGATCACTTGTTCTTTTCTTATTAATGAGTTTGAGTTCTCTGTGGATTCTGGTTATCAGACCTTTGTTAGAAATGTAACCTGCAAATATCCTCTTCCATTCTGAGGGCAGTCTACTTGCTTACTGTGTTCTTGGCAGTGCAGAAGCTTTTTGGTTTGATCAAATCTCAGTAATGTATTTTTGGTATTACTTCAGTAGCCCTGGGAGTCTTCCTCATAAAGTATTCTCCAAGGCCAATTTTTTCAAGTGTTTCTCCTGCACTCTGTCCAAGAATCTTTCTGGTTTCATATCTTAAGTTTAAGTCCTTTAGCCAGAGAGAGTCAATTTTTGTTAGAGGTGAAAGGTGTGGATCCAATTTCAGTCTTCTACAAGTCGTCAGCCAATTCACCCAGCACCATTTGTTAAATAGGGAGTCTTTTCCCCAACTTATGTTTTTGATAGGCTTATCGAAGATCAAATGACAGTAAATGTCTGGATTCATCCCTTGGTTCTCAATTCTGTTCCATACATCTACCTCTCTGTTTTTGTGCAGTACCATGCTGTTTTGATCACTATAGATTTATAGTATAGTCTGAAGTCTGGTAGCATGATTCCACCTGATTTGTTTTTATTTCTGAGTAATTTCTTGGTTATTCAAGGTATTTTCTGTTTCCATATAAAGTAAAGTACTAATTTTTCCGGATCTTTAAAGTATGACAGAGGTGCTTTAATGGGGATTGCATTAAATCTGTAGATTGCTTTGGGTAGTATAGACATTTTAACAATGTTGATTCTTCCCAGCCATGAGCATGGTATGTTTTTTCATTTGTTGACATCTTTGGCTATTTTTTTTTCTCAAAATTTCATAGTTCTCTTTATAGAGATCTTTCACATCCTTTGTTAGGTATACTCCCAGATATTTCATTTTCTTTGGCACTACTGTAAAGGGAATAGAGTCCATGACCGTTTTTTCAGCTTGACTATTGTTGATATATATGAATGCTACTGATTTGTATTGATTTTGTAGCCTGAGATGCTGTTGTGTTCCTTGATCACTTCTAAGAGTTTTGAAGTTGAGTCCCTGAGTTTTTCCAAGTATACAATCATATCCTCTGCGAAAAGTGAAAGTTTCATCTCCTCTGACCCTATATGGATACCCTTGATTGCCTGCTCTTGGCTAATTGCAATGGCTAAGACTTCCATTACAATGTTAAAAAGCAGCAGAGATAAAACACGATTGTAAGAGGGACTTTACCCAACAAATGCAACCAATGTAACATGGTTTCTTGTACCCTCAATGAATCCCCAACAATTAAAAAAAAAAAAAAGCAGCAGAGATAGTGGACAACCTTACCTGGTTCCTGATCTGAGTGAAAATATTTTCAATTTTACTCCATTCAATATAATATTGGCTGTAAGTTTGCTGTAGATGGCCTCTATCAGTTTTAAAAATATCCCTTCTATACCTATTTTCTTAAGTGTTCTGATCATAAATGGATGCTGGATATTAGCAAAAGCTTTTTCTGCATCAATTGAATCATATGATCTTTGTTTTTTTATGTGATGTATTATATTTATAGATTTACATATATTGAACCAGTCTTGAGAGTCTGGGATAAAATCCATTTGGTCGTGGTGTATAATTTGTTTGATGTGTTGCTGGATTCTGTTTGCTACAATCTTGTTGAATATTTTTGCATCAATATTCATTAGAGATATTGGCTATAGTTTTCTTTTCTTGTTGGGTCTTTCCAATCATTTTGCAAAAAAGGCATCTGCAGCAGATTATTCATTGCAGCTCAATTCCTAATAGCCAAGTCATGGAAGAAGCCCAAGTGCCCATTGACCCATGAATGGATTAATAAATTATGGTATATGTATGCCATGGAATACTATGCAGCCTTTAAAAAGATAGAGCCTTTAAAATTTTCTCCCAGGCCAATTTCTTCAAGTGCTTCCCCTTGCACTCTTTCCATGAATCTTTATGGTTTCATGTCTTAGGTTTAAGTCTTTTATCCAGTGAGAATCAATTTTTGTTAGAGGTGAAAGGTGTGGGTCCAGTTTACATGGAAGGACCTGGAACATATTCTCCTGAGTAAAGTATCTCAAGAATGGAGGAAAAGTACTTCTATGAAGCCAATTTATATTTACTCACACTTTCTTAGGAAAGATAGAACACAACTATAGCCCAAGATGAAGGAGAGAAATGGAGGGGGACGGGAGGGGAGGGGGGCGGCTTGACAGAGGGAGGGTAAAAGGAGGGACCACACCTATGGAGCATTTTGCAAGGGTACAAGTCAAATCTGTCAAGTGTAGAACATAAATGTCTTAACACAAGAATCAAGTGAATGAAGTGAAAGCTAGGTTGATTGGTTTGATGTAACCACATCAGATTGCATAAAAAAATCAACACATTGTACCCCACATATGCATAAATGTATTCATGATCTACGTGCATATGACTTAATTAAAAAATAAAATAAAATAATGGAAATTTATATATTGAAATTGTTTATAAATTTATAAATCACACACTATATTACACATCTATTGTACACAGCTGAAACTTCTGGAAGATGCTTGGCGGGAACTTTGTCCTAGGAATAGCACAATGGGCCATTCCAGTTGATACTAACACTCTCCTGGCTGTATCTGGCAGGAATGATGACAATACGGATTTCTAGAAGCTGAAAAGGGTCATATCTGAAATACAGGCTTGATAGGAGGAGGTAGCTTGCTTTAGACAACTCTGGTTAGATGCTACTGAATGTGCCTGCCTAAAATCTATTGTCAATTTAAAGCTGTTCCTACAGACAGTGGTTCTAAGCTGAGACATCTCTGGAATGCGGCTGCCACCACAGCCCTTCAAGGCGAGGCTCAGCTAACTGTCAACAGCTACACCCACGCCAGATGCTCACCCAGATGTCGCTTGGGAAACTCCTGTGCTTTTGCGAACTTAACATTCTGGTAGCCCATCAATCATAGAGGTGCTTTTCAAAAAAACCACTGGCAGTATCCCAATTACAAGACTGCTTCCAGATACATACAAAGCCAGTGGTATCTAAGCAGATGACCTTCTACCCATGAAAACAAGCCTCAACTAACAAACCCTTCAGGGAGCAGAGACCTGGGACTGTGCAGCCTCCAGGGAGAAATGCCAATTGACAGAAAACATCCTGGTAGCTATGACCTGCTGCCTCAACCAGGGTAGGGCAGCTGGGACGGAAAGAGGGTGCAACAGGACACATGCACAGACAACTCTCTGCTGCCGTGCCCTAGAAGGGCAAACTGGGGGCTGCCACAGGCCTTGCCATTCTGCCCTTTACCTAGAAGACAGGGCTGAACTGTGAAAACGTGAAACACAAGTAGAGCCTTCTTTTCCTTTTTAGGGTATGTGACTCTGTGTATAACACCATACTGCAGCCTTCAGAGCTATGTTGTGTTGAAGCATTTATTTTAAAAACAATGGCTAGGTTTTTTTTTTTTTTTTTTTAGAGACAGAGTCTCACTTTGTCACCCTCAGTAGAGTGCCGTGACATCACAGCTCACAGCAACCTCCAGCTCTTGGGCTTAGGTGATTCTCTTGCCTCAGCCTCCCGAGTAGTTTTAAAGCAGAAGTATAAGAACTCACTTAGTAAGTGGAAAGCAGCTTATGCCTTGTGAATTGCTTTTCTCTTTTTTCTTTCTTCTTTTTTAAAAACCATAGGCCAGGCAACCTTGTCAAAGCAGTTAGTGGACGAAAATGAGATTCTCAGCAGGACATCAGATTGGATAACATTTCAAAAATGAAAGAGCTTTACTAAGAAAACATTAGAGAAGGGAGGATGAAGAAAAACAGCAAAACCAAATAAAGTGGAGATGAGTGACAGAGTGAGGTAGATTGCTGACCCGTTAACACAGTGCTGACACCACAGGCAACGGGGGTCTACACTCATGGTCCAGAGAGTCGCCAGACAGTAACCAAACATGGACACAGCCCAGAAGACGCTTTAGGGAGAGGAAGCTAAGAGGTGTCTTGACTGGTCCATTGCTAACAGCCTGAGACTCCTCAAGGCCTTCCAGAAAAACTCTCGTTTTCAGCACAGAACACACACACCACACACTACAAGCTGCTCCTTTGCTGCTGTGACTTACGGAAATGCAGAAACAAACATGTTTAAATAGCTGCTGTATTGTTCACATTTATTAGTCACTAGCACTGAGAAAAAAAATTCAGCACTTAGACTATGATGAGTAAAAGTTTTCTTGTACGAAAGGAATTAACTGATTTGTGAATTTAAAAGGTTGTACTCATAGTATTTACCAAGAATAAAAATATATTGAATTTTTAGAAGAATTTCAGAAGAGAGACAGAGATGAGACACAATGCTATTAAAAAAAAAAAAAAAAAAAAAGGCTGATTTTAACCTGAAAAGATAGAGGTAGGCCACTGAAAAGATCCAGTCCCACTTGTGTTACTTTTATTGCCCAGTTTTAAATTGTCTGCTAGGGAGAGGACTTCTCTCTGGCTTCCTAATTAATCTTTCAAAATTTGACTTCCATAGTTCTGACTCCCCATACCTCCAAATGCTTACAGAAGTATTTCCAAGTTCATCATTAGAATTTGGGACTTTCTGCTCAGATACAGGTACCTATACAGGACCCCAGAGGCCTTCAATCAGGACCTGCCCTTCCCTTCCCCAGACTTGTGCTACCTCGGTACACACAGACCACCGGACACTGGGAGGGTGAGGGTGTCTATTTTCTTCCATACTATAATACCTGGCACTTAGCAAGTGTGTGTGGCTAAATATTGGCTAGCTGACTAATGGTGAGTTCCAGCTGGGAATTTAAACATCTCCTTTGATGATGGCAAACATTTCCACTATTTATACATTTTCTCATCTGCCCAGTGCTTGGATCCATTTTCCCAAAATTACACTCAGATTTGGAACCGAAAGGATTAAGATTACTTCTCCAGCATCCTTCTGCCCCTATATCAAAATACCCAAGGTAACAGTTAATTTAGTTATATCCTTGAAGTTTAAAGAAAAAAAAAAAGGAAAAAGGGTGAGGCTCACACATAATCACATAACTGTTCAAAAGAAAATTTTATTACTTTCCAGTTAAAACTTACACACACCAAACATACTTCCCCTCTTGGTAAAGCCAAACCAAGTAAAAAGGTTACTGATCATTGAAGGAAATCTATCCGTATAATATTTAAATACTGCTCTTTGTAAAAATGAATGATTTTTAAAACTCAGGAGGCCCTACTTCAATACAGAAAAATCTGTTAATATTCCTTCTCTTCTACTGCCTGTTTAAGTGACCAAACGCGTGCCCCCAGCTGGCTGCATTCCCTTTGCCTCTATTTTCTGCATTTAAAAATGACTTTTTGGCCTGGATTCTCTCTGCTGTCGGTAGCCTGCTTTGTCTGAAAAGGTGCATTCTTGTTCTGGGCTTTGCTAGTAAATTAACTTTGCATGTACAGAGCGAGCCTGGCAAGGTTCTTTGGGAAGAGACACAAGTGGAGAATCAGACTATCAGGTGGCCAAGGAATGGGAAAATTTAGATTACAGATGAATAAAACTAAAGATGGACACCATGAAGTTTTAAAAGCACTATTAGTTTTAACACACTGATGTTATTCCTTGTAACTAAAGATATATACATTTAAATAAACTTAAACAAAGTAAGTGTCCAATTGCATTAGGTTTATTAAAAGATTTTGTTAAAAAATGATTTTGTTTGGGATAAAATATATAAATTAGATATCTTAATTTCAGGATTATTTAACTGTATTTGGATTTATATGTCTGAGCAACTGTTTGACATTAAAAAAAACTTAATAAGCACAATACAGTAGGTCTTTCTTTCTTTTAAAAAAGTACAATTCAGAAAGAAAAACATCTAGCATCTTAATGGTTCTCCTGAGTTTTTGCCTCGTCAGCATCTCGTGGGGGTGTGGGGGACATGGAAAACAATTGAGTGACCACCTCTGTGTATCACAGAAAGCTGCAGGGAGGTCCGTGAGCCCTGCAAAAGCCACACAGTGGGCTGTTTTCTTGGCACCTGTTCTAAGCACCTAGCACAGGTGCCCTGCCCAGCGCACATCCTCAGTATATATATTTAATGAATAACTGAGCAGAGCTCCTGCTTCATGGCAGAAAATAATCTCTTAGGATATTATGATGTAAAGATAAAGAACAACAGAGAGACTGTATACTTTTTTTTTTGAGACACAGTCTCACTATGTCGCCCTGGGTAGAGTACTGTGGCGTCACAGCTCACAGCAACCTCAAATTCTTGGGCTCAAGTGATCCTCTTGCCTCCGCCTCCCTAGTAGCTGGGACTACAGGCGCCTGCCACAACACCCAACTATTTTTGGGTTGCAGTTGTCATTGTTGTTTAGCAGGCCTGGGCCAGGTTCCAGCCCCTGGCCCTAGTGTATGTGTCTAGCACCCTAACCACTAAACTACAGGCACAGAGCTGAGAATGTATACCTTAATCAATAACATAGGGAAGGAGAGAAGAAAACACAGAGATTGAATGCCTGCCCGTTAACAGGCATTAATATCACTGAGGACTTATTTCTGTGGTGCATCTTAAAAGCATTGTGAGTCATTTGTTTAACAACTACTCACTTTATGCCTAGTACATTCCACGCATTGTTTTAGGCCATGAATGAATCCTGTTCATCATTCAGAGTTACACCCCAGTGAATCAACATGGCTACCCCAATTGGCAAATACTGATAGCCTCATTTTTTTTTTTTAAGACAGAGCCTCAGCTGTCACCCTGGGTAGAGTGCTGTGGCACCACAGCTCACAGCAACCTCCAACTCCTGGGAAGTGAGTCTCCTGCCTCCGCCTCCCAAGTAGCTAGGACTACAGGCGCCCGCCAGCTCAGGTGTATGTGGCTGACGCCTTAGCCGCTTGAGCCACAGGCGCCAAGATAACCATTTCATTTTAATGAGTAGGGAAATGACAGATTTTTTCTTGCGGTTTGTCTGGGATTCCACTGTCTGTGCAGTGGTAAATGGAACATGCTTTGTGTAGTGACATCCTACTCTATTTGAAATCATCTTTATAGACCAAGTCCTATCATTTAACATTGTATCACCACCAGTTGATATCTGAGCTCAAGCAAGTTTTTACCACAAGGGTCCATTAAAAGCAAATTGCATATACATGCATACACACACACACACACACACCCCTGTATGAAGACAAACACATATGCAGATTTCCTATTTGCATTTTTGTAGGCCTAGCAACATAAAGAGAATATTAATATGACCCGATTTTTCATAGTATTAAGTATTGTTACATATTTTAATTAGATTTCAAACTTGATTATCAATAATCAAGGTAGTTTTTTCCTACATAACTCCTTTCTTTCCCTTATAAAAGCATTTCCATGGGCTTATATAAAATATGACAAAATAAAATTTTACCTTAAAAAATGTCAATTCTAGAGTTATGTATTAGCGCACAATATTTAGAAACCTAAAATTAGAATCGGCGCCTGTGGCTCAACGGGCTAAGGTGCCAGCCACGTACACCTGAGCTGGCGGGTTCGAATCCAGCCTGGACCCACCAACCAATGACGGCTGCAACCAAAAAATGGCCGGGCGTTGTGGCGGGCGCCTGTAGTCCCAGCTGCTTGGGAGGCGGAGGCAGGAGACTCAACTTGAGCCCAGGAATTGGAGGTTGCTGTGAGCTGTGATGTGACAGCACTCTATCCAGGGTGACAGCTTAAGGCTCTGTCTCAAAAAAAAAAAAAGAAACCTAAAATTAAACATAAATCGTTTAATATGATCACTCATTTCAATTTTCACAGAATAAGACACTACATAAGAAAAGTTCGTTATGAAAAATAAATGCCATTCTTCTTGAAAGATATTACAGACCTAATTTTTGGAAGTCAATTAAATGTTAACGAAAACCACTTCAATTAAAATCCTTTAATGGATTTTATAAATCAGACCTATTAAACATTTTGAGAACATTTAAATTTTATGCTGAATAAAACAACAGTATTTAAATAATTTAAGAGGACTAATTAAAGCCCTAATTCATCAGACAGAATTAGGCATATTGAGCTTTAACCTCTTTGGGCTGCACCAAGCACCCTGCAAAGTAGCAAGAAAACTAGACCCAGGAGGCCCAGGAGGCCTGGGTTCAGGTAACCAACATCACAGCCGCGTGGCCGCAAAAGGCATCACTTGAGTACCCTGAGACTGGGTGTTTCAACACGCAAAATGAAAATATCTTTCCACCTCAAAACATCTTTGTAAAGACTGAGTAAAAGTGGGTT
The DNA here is from genome assembly GCA_963574655.1 of Perodicticus potto. Lineage (NCBI taxonomy): Eukaryota > Metazoa > Chordata > Mammalia > Primates > Lorisidae > Perodicticus > Perodicticus potto. Next base: position 9,334 of record CAUYRH010042885.1, on the reverse strand, counting down.
AAAGGGCTTTGAGAAGCGTAAGGCAATCTCACTGCCTATTTGTTAGTATTCAACTGCCCTCCCAGCAACAGAGAGGGAGCACTAGTCACAAATCTCCCCAACCTACAAGAACCACGGCAGGTGTGCCAAGGTGTTCAGGCCAGCTGGCTGCTCTCACTGGTCTGAGAACCACAATTCCGCACTGATGACATACTTCATGCATGTATCACCAAGTATTTTTCTCTCTCCTGCTCAGCCCATTGTCTTGTGTGTCACGACTTGCTGATTGTATCTCAAATACCCAACCCTTGTCCTAAGTAATTCCTTAGTCACCACTGGCAACTTCACCAAATTTATCAGCTCCATTTTCCCCCCAATAAATGTGTCTACAATAATATACCCACAAACATTAGGTAAATATTTATGAAATTAGTGTGTGCAAGCGATAAGGCTATCAGGGTTTTTTTTAATGAGACTTTACCATAAAACCTAAGCTGTGGGTGAATGGGGCAGGTTGGGTGTTAAGGACAGGAAGAGTTCATGACACTCTTCTGTCTTACTCGTCTCTGTGGCGGAAATACAAGTGTTTTCTCTTCACTTGCTGTATCCTGAACTACTCTATGATCTAGTTGAGTATTTAGATGACTTTGCCACTTACATGGTGCTACAAACTCAACATCAACATAAAAAATTGTATGTGTACTATAATAGTAATAGCTACCATTTGTTTTGTTTGCTACATACTAGTCTAGTAGGCACTGTTATGGTGATTACAGATGTGGTAAATTATTTCATTTTTTCTTTACAGGAAGCTTATCAAGTAATTATCACAAAAAGCTCAGAGAGGTTAAGAAACTTCCCCACCATTCTCAGGATGAAAGTAAACACTGTGAATGTTCATCATCACTTCCTAATAGGAAGAAAACGACCCGATAATAACCCACCACAATGTTCACATCTATACTGAGGTACTTCGTTTCCATATTATCATAAGCTATTAAGTAGTCTTGGTCAAAGACAAATTAGAAATCAGTTTACATTTACCTAGTTAATACTTGGTGGATTCGCAAACTTTATTTTATTTGCATTCACAATAAAATCAAGTATAACGCTAGCTGATTGTGCCAAGAGTCACTGTTCACAGCCACCACTCAGAGAAAGGGAGGCATCAAAGTAAGGCAGCAGGTTCAGCTCCCACGTACAATCATGGATCAATAACCATGTCCAAATACAGAAATCTGGCCCTAATGATGACAGTGATCAATCCCCTTACATGTTAGGGGATTACATGAATCTTCTAAGTAGTTTACAAACATAAACAAATTTCAGCACTTTATATGTTACACCAACTTTTAAAGTTTCATGCAACTATGGATCTTAAAGCAGCACAGTTCCATAAAATTGTAAGTACCTTGACGGAATTAGAGCATTCCTAGAAACACACACATTTTTACAAATCATTACCCCTGGCTTTAGCTCCCAAGAAATAAAACTTCTTAATAATGTCTATTAAGGGGCAAAGTATTTTTTTCTTGGTTCACGCAACTTTCTGGCTTTTAAAAGGGTGAGTTTCTTTGGCATGAAAAACAAATATAGGAGACATACAAATCTTTGCAGTTGTAAATGAACAAATGAGGGCGCACACTTCCTGGTATTCAAACCTCACTAAATAAAAATGTTTACTAAAAACCCTCAGTCATGAGGACCAGAAAAGTCTATAAACATTTTAAAGAAATTTTAAGTGGACTATGTAACAAATCCAGCAACCAGCAACAAATGTATGTATTTATACAATTTCATTAAAAGCCAGGTCCTTCCCCTAGCGTATGGTAAAGTATTTTATTTACAAGAACATATATACAGATTCTCAGGAAACTGAGGTATTAAAAAATTGATATAGTCATACAGCAAAGAGGTGATCATAAAAATCCATTGTAACTAAAAACCTTATTAGCATTATAAAAAAACATACATAATTAGACTGAAACTATTTCATTACAACCCCTGTATTGTACACACCTTTTAAGTATTAGAAGGTACATTTTGGCACTTTGGTGGTTTCTGTTATTTCTAGGTCTTCCTGGTGTTTTAAGTTCTGTCCTGCCATGAACAGAGCATGTGCTCTCAACCATCCCCCAGTAGTGATGACAGGTGGCCCCAGGCCAGCCCCTCGCTGTGCCCAGGTGTTTACTATCCCGACTCCTTCTCTTACCCCTTTGATAAATCACACTTACCAAGATGACCAGCTAGGCTCAAGGGTGACCGACTGTGGCCATGGAACACAAAATTAATCTGGTTCTTTTCGAAACAAAAACATTTGCCTTTGGCTTCATCTGCATGAGAGACCCTCTAGATTAAAAGGGTGGCTGGGAGTAAAGTGTCAATAGACATCCACGTTCTAGTTTCACCACCGATAAAATGAAAAGGCTAATCTCACTTAAAGTGAAATGATTTCAAATTCATCTAAAATGCCTAACTATTAGGCCTAACTACACAAAATGTCTTAAGACTAAAAAGATGAGTCTCATCAGAAACCAATTTTTAGCACTTGAATCTCCATCTCTGCAACCCAAAGAAATTACAACAATAAAAACTGAAAAAGCCGTTTTTTCTCAGAAAGGCTACCTCTCAATGGGGGTGGGCGGTGGTCAGACACTATTAATAAAATACGCTGTCAATGTAATCAGTTGAATTGTGATCCATTTCATATTTCAATAGATACTACTAGTGTCTTTTAAAAATCCTATACAAAAAAATGCATTCCTCAGTTATTACTGCATAAATATTATCTAAAGCTATGCTGTCCAATACAGTAACCACTAGCCACGCAGCTAATTTCAATTAGTATTAATGGATTTAAAAATTCAGTTCAATTTTTCTAGCCACACTTCAGGGCTAGCGGCTACGTATGGCCAGTAACTGCTGTATCAGAAGGCATACAGAACACACCCCTCTCATAAAGTGGGGCTGGGGGATGGCACCGATCTAAACGTGCAGCCAATCTGTGTGCTCCAGATTTTCAAAGAACTATTTTCTAAAAGTTGCTTATAAAAAAAGAATCACCACATCTCTGATGTGTGTTCACAGATAGTAAACGATGTTAGCCTTCCGATCCTTATTTAGACTGAACTGAAGTAGTAGTCAGAGTTCCACATAAGGCCCAAGAAAACATAAACTATTTTCACAGCATCACCATAAAGAAAGTAAAGATCTGTGGTGCGTAACCAAAGCAAGGTGGCAGTCGTATATTAAAACGGATTATCTCATCCCTCCACTAACATCCCCAAACTTGAAATATGAAAGCATATGTAACTACTATTTAAAGCTCCTCACAAGAATGAGACAAATGCAAACCCTTTAGATACTGCTCTAAAATTTACTTTGGTTTTTTAGGCTGGGGGAAAAAAACTACTTACAACAGGCACTGTACAAAATGTAATAAATTAAAAACTATCTTAAAAACAAACCACTATGGAACAAAAACTAAAACCATGACCTGTTGGTTTAACATATGCAAATATACTCTCATTTGTATTAATATCGGATATATGAGTTGACTAATTTTGAGTACTTTTAGGAGAATCAAGTTCACGTTACTTTCAAATCTATTTTGTTAGAACAGAAAATAAAGTGGTAACAATCACTTCTTCCACATAACTCTTAGAGGGGAGGCAGGACGCGGGGGCACAGTAGATTCCTTGTTGTTGTTTTTCTTAGCAGGAAAAGCAAAACAACCCAATCATAAAATGCACACAGCTGTATCTAAAAGAAAAATGCAAACACAACTTAACCATACTTTATTTGACTGCATGTTAGACAGCTTGCACATTTCAAATCCCATTAAATCTTTCTCTTCAAAATGACATGGGACAATAGAAGAAAATTATGCAGCAATATCCAGTCATCAAATAGCAGTCCAATATTTTGAGATACACGTGATATTTTATAGATACTCAACTCATATCTGACGTCAATATAATTTATGGTTATGTCTTTACAAACCTGAAAGCCCTGCAACATTATAGCACTCATTTTAGTGATGTCACGGTGCACTGAATAGTAACTCTGATGCACTACCAATCTGACTTTATCTATGCTCCTGGAAAGGGATGAACTTCATGATTTTTAGACACCATAATAAATATACACATCCAGCCCTATACATGTCAGCCAATACCATAACACAGGGCAAGGTAAAGTTAAAACATGTGACAAACAAACTCCTTTACACAGATTTGTCGAGCAAGTGGGGAGGGCAATTTAGGGAAGAGAGGCAGAAAATATTAAAACCAATTTTTGAATAGTAATTATTCCTGCTTTTCTTATTTTGCTGGTTTCAACTTCAAAAACTACTGTCTGGTTTCAGATCTGTGGACTTTTCTAAAGTAGTTGCATCCCAATGTTAGGGAAATTATAATCAGCACATCAAAAATGGTAGTATACCCGTTAGCTTCTTCAATACTAACATATATAGCTTCATGGTAGCATGTATAAAAAAAATGTTCAGCAGTACCAACTGCCAAACCAGTGTCAGTGAATAGTACAGTCAGTCTTAAAGAGGCAGCACCCCATTAAAAGAAAGTTGCACCAATTTTGCTCAGTTTTAGCCAAGTGAACCCACTCTATCAAATACAAAATGGGATTGTTTTAAGCTTATATAAGAAAAATAAAAACCTAATATGAAGAAATTAAATTGAAGTTTGATACTACTTCAACTTGGAGACTTCTGATTGTGGTGTTATCTCTTGCTACAGGTTAAAACATTTTAACCTGTAGCAATAATTTGACGTAATTTTTGGATACCCAGTTAAAGACATATGCTCTACACTGATAGTAAATACACACTAATAAAACAACATGGTAACTAATTGACTTTTTAGTCACATCAGTTAAGTTCACAAATGCCCAATCAGGTCTATTCAGCAATTATGGGGGAAAAGATCAATAGTGATGGTTTTGTTGACAACCTAACAAAAACATAAAAATGGTTGAACCAATAACCTCACTTGTATCTACTTTACAACTGTCCCCATCAGTGAGTCAAGAGAATATATATATGTTCATCAACCATTACCTATGAACCAGTTAAGTAAAATATAAAGGAGTGAAATAAAATTTAATGAAATAAATATGTTTTAGCTCAGTTTTTCCTTCATATTAGAATAACAGAAACATCACTATGATTGGCCTTCTCCTAAATGCTAAAACCCAAATAAGTTTGACCAAAAACAAAATGATCAGCTGAAAAGCTAAGTACTGTTTGGTCATCCTATTTTTAATATAACCAGTATTCTGCCCTTTACACTTTCAAGAGCAACATACAATGGAAAGAAATAGTTTTCTTTAAGAATAATGAACTATGAATGACCCCATCAGCAGGAAGTCTTTATTTTCAAATATAAATTGTGCATCTTTATTTTAAAAGTACTTGTAACCATGTTCACTTTCAAAACACTATTCTGAGCAAGGAGCAGCTTTCCTTTAAAAAAAAAAAAAAAAAAGAAGCAACAAACTCTCCTGAAAGGGGGCCTTTACCAACTGTTAATGGAGGTAGGGTTTTTTTTTTAAATACAGTAATTAGAGCCATAAAATAAAATTCAAACCAAATCCTAGAGCAGAAGTAAAGCATATTCAAATGAACACAACAACATAGATGCCAACATTTTTCACAGAGAATGAATCTTTTTTCTTACAGGTACCTAGGTTTTCCAGTTAAATAAATTATCCAACACAGGTTTACTGACTCAACAGAGAGGAATTAACTTTAAAATTTGTTACATTATACTAACTGGCCAAAACACAATGTAACTAATAAACATGGTGGCTATTAAGAAAACCCATAGAACTTATACCAAAAAAGAGATTCATTTCCCTCTTTTGTTTTTCTAGAGGAACAAAGCAAAGCTCCCCCTTGAATTTCCTCATACAAGTGAAAACAAAATAAAAAAGCAGCTTAAATGGATACAATACACCCTGAAATTTATTTCTAAGACCAAGAACCGAAAGTGAAGCATTTTAAGAAATGGAAGCAATATGAATCCAGATCAAAGGCAATAAACAAATTCCAGCTACTTTGTAAAAGCTGTTCTTCACAGCTTAGCAATAATTTTGATTAAATAAAAATCAGACCAATTTACATTAATTTTCTCTTCTTTTCCAAAAATTCCCCCACTCTCAAAAAAAAAGTGCATCCAAAACCCAGCAATTCCTGGCTCCATCAACTTTTTGCATCTCTTTTGAGCTACTTCACAATTTTTTCCAAGTAGATTCAACTTCTTACTGTAAGGAAAGAGGGGACTTCTAAAGTAAACCATTCTGTCACTCACCTGGAAAAAGTATCCAAATTATAAAAATCTGAAATAATTTATTATCAAATTTAGACTTTAAATAAAAACAAAAGTTTGCTTGCAAAGGCATTAAAGAAAAAACAGCATGCATTCAAAAACTAGAGATGAAGACAAATATGCTTATCTACACAGGCACTGGAGACACAATCTGTTATCTTTACTTATTGTAAGACATAACCCACCCTACATTTTTTTCATTCACTAATCACTGAGATACTAATATTCAAGAATGTAAAATTTAATATTGGGGAAAAAACCTAAAATTTAAGCTTTTCACTCACTCCCTTCAAAAAACTAGGGCAGGTTTTGTGTGAAATGTTAGTATACGTGAAGACTTTTACAATCCACATTGGCTTTGTTAAGGAACAAAAAATCATGTTCCACTTACTGGTTCTGTGATAAAATGATCACTGTGTAAATAACATTGTCAGCAGACTTTGCAAACGAACAAACAAATCTTGGCTATCAACTGGCACATCTTGTTGGTACCAAAAGAACTCTTGAAGTTTAAAACAATCTCTTTTAATTCAGAACAAATGTGCCATGCCAAAGTGCAACAAATATTGTGCGACACTCAATGAGACACTGACAGATAAGAGCTGCATGAAAATTACTAACTCCACCTGCAAAGCAATTCTGTACAAATTGCATTGCATGCAAAGGTCGGTTCTGTGTGGCTGAAGTTGTTCCTCGATGTCAGTTTTCTCAACGCAGCCAAAGTTTAAGTCGCAGTGCATCAACTCCATTTAAATAGTATCTGAACAGCCTCTTATCTCGAACAAAACCAAGATTTTCATAAAGTTTCAAAGCAGACTTATTCGTTATTTCTGTTTCCAAAACAACCTTCAAAGAAATGAAAGAAAACTGTTATAATTACATAATTTAAAAAATCACTTACCAAGCAATCAGATCAAATATTTAAGAAAAATGCTATACATTACTTTGATTTTCAACACTGTGTGGTTTTAATTTCTTTCTACTTCCCTCTACCAGAACACCCTCTGCTCCATCGTTCCAACTTTCATACGCACAGCTCTGCTTGCCTTTTCTACTGATTCTCAACCTACTTCATGAAAATCATAAACAGAATGAGCCACTGTTACTATTGAGGTGCCTTAATCTTCAGGTTTATAGTAGGAAAAAAATAACAAAGTATAATTAAACAAGGGCCCAAGTGAAGCACAAGTCTCCTCTTGTTTTATCTCAAGCTATCAAAGAGTTTGACAAGACCTCAAACAAGTGTAAACAACAGAAAAGACAGTACCTCAACTTATATCCAAACCCATCCTCTGCTCTTCCTCCACCATCCCCATCTCAGTAAACAGGATCTCCATCCCACCACATCAATGGCTCAACTCTGAAAACTGGAATCATCTCTAAACCTCTTTCCTCCCCACCCACCGACACATCTAAACCCTGAGTTTTGTCAATTCTTCCTCATAAATCTCTCAAAACTTTTCTTTCTATGCCCTTTGATACCACAAGTCCAAGCTGCCATCAACCCTCACTGTAACTACAAGAGCCTCCTAACTCAAGTCTCCTATTCTCTACATCATTTACAGTACTGTATTTAGAAAGATGCTCCCCTACTAATTTCAGATTTAAAACCATTTATTGATTCCCTTTTATTCTCAAGATAAAGTTCACAATCACTCTAAAGCAGGGGTCTTCAAACTGCAGCCCGACGAAGACATTTATCTGGCCCACCGAGTGTTTTTGCCTCCGCTGCCTGTCCTGTTAAGCAGCGGACTCATCCTGGGCTCGCAAAATCTGTTAGCAGAAAAACCATTGGTTGCATTCCCAAACAAAACATGTGTGGATTCACTGGAAAAGTTGCAAAAGGAGTTCCAATTTAGATTTAAAGAGCCTCGTCTCCGTAAACAGGACATACCACTTTTCCATAACCCATTTTCTATTAACATTGAAAATGTGAAGGTCAGTCCCTGAAGTCACCACCCTGGCCGCCCTTCTGCCAGCTGCTCCGGCTCCACTCTGGCTCCACCCCGGCAGCGGCTTTCTGGCTTCTCAACCGGGCTGACCTGCGGCGCCCGGATGCTCTAAGAACGTTTCCACTGATGCTCAGAGGACACACGCAGTGGGATTCAGAATTCCTGGAGAATTGCCTTTGTGAGAAGCTGGAAGTATTTCTTTAAATTCTTTCTCTTAGTTTTTCAAAGAAACATCAAGAAACCATGAACAACATCAGTGATGAAGAGTTTGACTGCCACTTGCTTGATGAAGGTTTTCCTGCCAAGGACATTCTGGACCAAAAAATCAATGAAGTTTCCTCTTCTGATGATAAGGATGCCTTCTATGTAGCAGACCTCAGAGATGTTCTGAAGAAACACCAAAGATGGGTAAAAGCTCTTCCTCGTGTCGCTCCCTTTTATGCAGTCAAATGTAGTGGCAGTAGAGCCAGTGAAGACCCTCGCTGCCATTGGGACAGGATTTGACTGAAATACAATTTGGTGCAAAGTCTCAGGGTGCCTCCAGAGAGGATTATCTATGCAAATCCTTATAAACAAGTGTCTCAAATTAAGTATGCTGCCAATAATGGGGTCCAGATGATGACTTTTGAAGTGAAGTCGAGTTGATGAAAGTTGCCAGAGCACATCCAAAGGTCAAGTTGATTTTGCGGATTCCCACTGATGATTCCAAAAAAGTCTGTCGACTCAGTGTTAAATTTGGTTGCCACACTCAAAACCAGCAGACTTCTTTGGAACAGGCAAAAGAGCTAATTATTGGTGTCACTGATGTCAGCTTCCACGTAGGAAGTGGATGTAATGATCCTGAGACCTTCGTGCAGGCAATCTCTGATGCCCACTGTGTCTTTGACATGGGAGCTGAGGTTGGTTTCAGCATGTACCTGCTTGATATTGGTGGTGACTTTCCTGAATCTGAGGATGTGAAGCTTAAATTTGAAGAGATCACTGGTATAATCAACCCAGCATTGGACAAGTACTGTCCATCAGACTCTGGAGTGAGAATCATAGCTGAGCCAGGCAGAT
>CAUYRH010042883.1:0-15815 GCA_963574655.1 Perodicticus potto | reverse complement strand
TTGGAGGTTGCTGTGAGCTATGATGCCACGGCACTCTACCCAGGGTGACAGCTTGAGGCTTTGTCTCAAAAAAAAAAAATAAAAATAAATTAAAAAAAAAAAGTTAAACTTGAAGTACAGGATCCCTATCATTTTGTGGGAATTTAAAATTCAAATTATGTGAAGGCATTTTGGTTTTCATGAGATGGTGACTTTGAGATTGTTTCTTACATAGCACACCAGAAATGCCATTATGTTGCCAGAAGATGCACTTGCTTGAATTGCCTGTACTGTGCCCTAGAATAAGATCTATGCATTTTATATAATGTACAGTTTATTCTACTGATTTGGCTTTTTTTTTGTTTTAAATAATGCAGTATGTATCTTTATTCTGAAAAAATAGTATCATTGGTGGTGCAAACTGGTTTGGAGGGTTGCTTGTAGATAATCCCACAGCCAAGTTTGTGTGTATTGTATTGATCTTACAAAGTTAAGGTCAGATTCTTAAGTTTAGCAGATAAATTTATTTATATTTTGGTATTTTGAAAAGTTTCATTCTGGGGGAAAAAACGTGCCCAAATTAGTATGCTTGTGATGCCTTTTACATATGTGTGTTTTTGTTTTTTTTTCTTACTAAATTACTGACCTTGGAAAAATGTTTAATGTTAGAGGTATAACTAGTCTACATTTGTTATTAATAAACATTCTGTGGTCCATTGCTATTTGCCTTTTTGTATCATTTTTCTTTTATTCCCCTTTATGATGTCTTAGAAATGGCTATTCATTTTTTAGGTGTGGCCAGTGAAATGGTTGATTTCCCCTCACCCCCCAACTATTGCCATAGGTTATTATTTACTCTTCTACCATCAAGAAAATTAAGGTCATAATAGCTCATTAGGAACAAGTAGGAGGTGGAATATTGTTCTGTTTGTCTAATATAAGACGATCGATCCCAGTGGATAAGCTATTGCAGATGAATTATAAATTTGGGCAGAATTCTAGAATAAGTTGTCATTAAACCAGCTTACCCCAGGAGGTTGGATATATGCTAATGGTATAGGTGCTGGTATTTAGGCAGTAATTTCAGCATTGCATGCATAAATTTGCTATTCTTCGGGTTTGGATTAATATTAAAAATCTTAAGAGTTAAATGTTTTAGGTGTTGCATTTCATATGCTAAGTAGAAGTAAATTTTGTTATTTTGTTTTAATGCACTTGTAATGTGGGCTTTAATATAGTAATCTGATATTTTCAATGTGACAGTCTGTTGCTGTCATATAAACTAAAACGGAAAGCTCTTTTTAGGTAGAAGAAAGGTGGGAATTTTTTAGATTTTATCTATGTCCGCATTTGGTGCCCATTTTAAATAAGTGTCACAAAGTAAAAGTACTTTCAAGAATTTATTCTGCCTATAGAATCCTTAATAGTCTAAAGTCAAAACGCCACAAATAGGGCCATGCCTGTGGCTCAGTGAGTAGGGCCCCGGCCCTGGCCAAATTGCAACAGAAAAATAGCTGGGCATTGTGGCGGGCACCTGTAGTCCCAGCTACTTGGGAGTCTGAGGCAAGAGAATCACCTAAGCCCGGGAGGTGGAGGTTGCAGTGAGCTGTGTGATGCCAGGACACTCTACTAAGGGTGATAAAGTGAGTCTCTTGTCTCTACAAAAAAAAAAAAACTCCACAAATACTGCCTGAAGATTACTTATTAATCTTTAAAAAGAAAGTTTAAAATAATCTTTCTGATTTTTCTACCTGTGAGAATGTAAACATAACACACTTAATGAAAATGCCACAGTAATTATTATTATTATTTTTTTTTTTTTTGGAGACAGTCTTACTTTACCACCCTTGGTAGAGTGCCCTGGCATCAATAGCTCATAGCAACCTCAAATTCGCGGGCTCAAGCAATTCTTTTGCCTTAGCCTCCTAAGTAGTTGAGACTATAGGCTCCCACCACAATAGCCAGTTTTTTGTTTTTTGTTTTTTTCTTTTTAGAGACACCCTGGGTAGAGTGCTGTGGCATCACAGCACACAGCAACCTCCAACTCCTCGGCTCAAACGATTCTCCTGCCTCCACCTCCCAAGTAGCTGAGATTACAGGCTCCTGCCACAATGCCTGGCTATTTTTTGGTTGGAGGCATCATTGTTGCTTGGCGGGCCCAGGCTGGATTCAAACCCGCCAGCTCGTTTATGTGGCTGTCGCTTTAGCCGCTTGAGCCATGCCCAGTTATTTTTAGAGACGAGGTCTCCTCTGGGTCAGGCTGTCTCAAACCCATGATCTCAGGCCATTCATCTACCTTACCTCTCAGGTGGCTAGAATTACAGCCTTGAGCCACCGCACCCAGGCTTATTTTGGAAATTTTTTAATCTGAAGTTGATTTAGGGATTGATGGCTTTGGTTTTGTTAGTAATATCTTTAGGATCTCTTTTTTCTATTAAGTATAAAATCAAAATGATTAATGTAGCCAAGTGTCTTGGAAATGTCCACTTTATTTACTGAGAAGTAGAATTCAAACTGCTCTAATTGAGAAGTTTACATGTAGAAAATTGCAATATAGAAAACCAAGTATATGATCAATATCTCCCAACTGTTTGAAACATAGTATCAGGATTTTGTTCTTCAGTAATTCATGTTAAGTGTGAGTTTAAAGGAATTTCTTTAGTGAAGTGATCATTGCATAACATTTAGAGGACCAAATAGTAATATGGTAATGGCAGTAAATTCTCAAGTTTGAAGAAGTTCAGAACTAAAAAGGGAAAATTCTGTTATTTCCTTTTAAGTTCCGTTTAAGTTCTTAGTAAGAATGTTCAAGAAACCTTTCTTAATAGGAATTGAGAAAGGCTTCTTGAACATTCTTACTAAGAATCCTCTTTTAACTTTAGATAACTATTAGCCTGTGAACTCTTGATTAATCTCATTTTTACGCTTATTTTTCAGTTGTCACTCAGCCTAGTCCATCAGTTTCTCAGCCAAGTACTTCTCAGAATGAAGAAAAAGCTCCTGAGTTGCCCAAACCAAAGAAGAACAGATGCTTCATGTGTAGAAAGAAAGTTGGTCTTACAGGTATGATAACACATAAAACAATGTATATTTTACTGACAGCAATTAAAAGCAATGAAAATCCCTTTATTATTAACTTAAGGGTCTCTGAATTAATTTTCTTTTGTTGCTGTTGTTTTTGTTTTGTTTTGAGACAGTCTCATGTTGCCCTCAGTAGAGTGCTATTGCATCACAGCTCATAGCAACCTCAAACTCTTGGGCTCAGGCCATTCTTCTGCCTCTCGCTCCCAAGTAGCTGAGATGCCTCTGCCTCCCAAGTAGCTGAGACTACAGGTACCTGCCACAATGCTCGGCTATTTTTTTGTTGCAGTTTGTCATTGTTGATTAGGTTCCAACCCACCAACTTCCATGTACGTGGCTGGCACCATAACTACCATGCTACGGGTGCCGAGCCTCTAACTTTTTTATTAAATTAAACATTCCTTTTTTTGGCTTGGCACTTGTAGCACAGTGTTTACAGTGCCAGCCACATGTACCAAGGCTGGCAGGTTTGCACCTGGCCTGGGCCAGCTAAACAGCAATGGCAACTACAACAAAAAAATAGCTGGGCATTGTGGTTGGTGCCTGTAGTCCCAGCTACTTGGGAAGCTGAGGCAAGAGAATCACTTAAACCCAAGAGTTTGGGGTTGCTGTGAGCTGTGTTGCCATGGCACTTCACTGAGGATGACATAGCAAGACTGTCTCAAAAAAAGAGAAAAATCCTTTTTGATTTTCTTTGTATACCTAGGGGAAATATAGCTGAATTAATAATAGTAAGCACTTGGCTCAGTGCCCATTGTTCAGTAGTTATGTATATGTGGCTCAGTAGTGCCACAGACACCAGGGCTGGCAGGTTTGAACCCATGCCGGGCCAGCTAAACAACAGTGACAACTACAAAAAAACATAGCTGGCCATTGTGGCGAACACGTATAGTCCCAGCTACTTGGGAGGCTGAGGCAAGAGTAATCACTTAAGCCGGAGAGTTTGAGGTTGCTTTGAGCTGTGTCCCAACAGCACTCTACTGAGGGTGACATAGTGAGACTCTGTCTCAAAAGAAAAAAATAATATTAAGCACCTACTTTGAGCTAAACATAAAATGTTCTAGGAGCTTTTCACTTTGTTCCTTGAAATCTCAGAAATTTATGTTTCCTTCCCTAGTTTTCACTTGAAGAAATATTATCCAGTAACAAATGACAGGACTGCATTTTGCATCTAGTTCAACCTGACGTAAGACTGTAAATTCTAGCTTATCTAATCTGTTAGATTTGCTGAAAGAAGAGCATTGAAAGAATTAGCTGGAAGATAGCTCTTTTTTTTTTTTTTCTGCCATGTGGTTCTGCTTGCCAAGCACTTTCCCTCCCTGCAGTTCCTATTGCCCTTGAAAGGGACAACTAAGCATAGTTATTTGAATTTCTCACCATGTCAAAGGAGGAAGTCAAAAGCTTTTTTATTTAAAGTGATAGTCTTATTAAGAGTTGGCTGTCTTTTGTGTTACAGAGCAATCTGGCTCCTTTCTATATTGTTGATTTTTATTTGCCTCACCTTCCAAAGTAACTTCTTCCTCTTTCTTGTACAGGGTTTGACTGCCGATGTGGAAATTTGTTTTGTGGACTTCATCGTTACTCTGACAAGCACAACTGTCCTTATGATTACAAAGCAGAAGCTGCAGCAAAAATCAGAAAAGAGAATCCAGTTGTTGTGGCTGAAAAAATTCAGAGAATATAAATTACTACTTGTGAAGAGACTGAAACTTTGTTTTTATTTTAATATATCGTAGGAAAACATTAAAGAGCAGATGCATGGCCATTTTCCTTTGATGTTCTCCAGAGTTTTACTTTATACTTGTCTGTCTTATAATTGATATTTTAGGGTGTTTGGGTGTTTGTTACAGGCAGAATTGGATAGATACAGCCCTACAAAATGTATATGCCCTCCCCTGAATAAAATTGGATGAAAATCTACACAGCGAAGTAAAATACACTGATAATAGGGACAAAATTTATTTTCCGTGTGCCAAACAGGATAAAAGAAATCTCTGCATGTTTGCAGCATATCTGCCTTTTGGGAATGTAATTGAGGTAGTGTTATGTGCCTGTATTTTTTTTTAAAAAATGGTACACCAGAAAAGGACTGGCAGTCTACTTCTACCATATGTAGTTAAACTTCACCCTATTAATTTCCACATGTTCTTTGGAAGCAGGAAGAAAGCTATAAAGATGATCAGACCTACTTACCTTTCAGCGAAACCATTGTTTGGTGCCATATCAGCCTGGGTAATTTGGTCTTCTAAATACTGTCAAATAAGACATTCAATGAAAGGTAAACAGTGCAACTGGTTATAAGTAAAACCATCGAGCAACAGCAGGGTTTTGAGATAATCTTTGAAGCTTATTGTGCTGGCCTGCACCAGAAGATACCTGCGTTACTCTCATTGCTAAAAATGTGTAGCACAGAATTGCACTAGAATTTGTTTACAAGAAGAAATTAATACTACGTTTGGTTTTCACATACAGCAGCTCTATTGAATAACATGCATCTGAATTTTAAGTTGCAAAGGTATCTGAACAGTTAATTTTTCATGTGCATCTTTTGTTGAATGTTTTGGTTCAAGAAAGAATGTTTAAAGCTTTTTAAAGACTTCAGTTCTTAATGTAACTGTACCCTTCTGCATGAAAAATCATAACCAACATGGCTGCAGTAGACTTCTTAGTGGTTTCCAGCACCACTTGCAGAGGGCTGCTTTATCATATTAATTGTACTTGGGTGTAGGACTCTAGTGTTCTTGGGTGTATTGCATGGGCTGCATTATCTACAGCATTGTACAATAACAACTAGAAAAGGCAGTATACTTCACTGATGCTTGTCTGGTAATATCACTTCTGTGTTATAATGGAAGGTTTTTTGTGATGTATGAAACTTGTGTTTTTTATATATAAATGAGAATAGTTAGATTAGTGTTGTGGTAATGCCTGTTTTCATCTGTAAATAGTTAAGTATGTACACGAGGCACTACTGATCTATTGCAGTGTTTAGTCCTAGTTTTTACTTTTATTCTTAAAGCATTCAGTTTTGCTTTCAATTTTATGTACTTTAGTTCTGAGTTAGATCTGCAGATGTGTACAGATAGTTCATATTTATGTATTGCACATAATCATGCTATTCAGCATTGATGCTATATTGTATTATGTAAATAATAAAAGCCATGTACAGAGGGAAACTTCCATTTGTTTATTGGGTTTTTAAGCCATAGTTAGAATACTAAAAAGGGAAAATTAGAAAAATGTTAGACTTTGCATGGCTACATTGTAATTCTGTTTTCTTTTGCTATCCCTGAACTTGATCAAGTGAGAACTATGAGGCGTTTGAAACATTTTCAAGTGTGGTACGTGATAGGCAGTTTATTTTTGAAAAATAGGCGCCTTAAGGATGAAAACAAATGTTAAAACTCAGGAGAAAGGTCATAATTAGGTTTTCTTCTCCTTTTTTGCATGTTTTGCTTTAAAAATGATAAATTCTGAAAATGAATGAAGGCAAGATCTATTGTATACAAAAATAGTCATGTTTGATTTCTGGTTTGCATTTGATCCTAAGGTAGAGATGGACCCATAGATTTCATCTTTCCAGGTGTCATGCCAGATATTGGAGAGCAAAAAGAATAAACAGTTATGGGCATACCTTGCCCACTTGATAACTGAAGCCGAGAGTAGAACCATGCTTCTCAGGAATGGATTTTGGGACAGAAATACTTAACTAATTTACATTTATCTGCTACAGTTTGCATGCTGCTACTTTTTGTGTCAAAGTCCCTATGCTGAAATAAGAGTACTATTTCCCTAAGTATGAAGGTTTCTGAGATTTCACAATGACTTAAAAATTACATTATTTAGAAGAGAAATGATTTTTCAAGTTTAAAGTGAAATCAGTGGTATGTGAGAAAATAAGACTTAGATTGAAAGACAATGAGCCTGTGAAGATCTTTGAATATTAGCAAGAAACGGTAGCAGTAAATGTTCCCATAGTCACTTTGTATAAGAATCATTAATTCAGAACAGATTTGGACATAACTTGTCAAGAATGTCCATTGATTGGAGAAAAGGGAAAGTGTAACGCACGTAGGAAGATTTTAGTTTTACCCGTTCGTATTCAAACCTGAATTTCTAGTCTACAAACGGTTTTAACTTTTGGCGTCTAGAGATGCACTTGAGTTTACTGTGTTTCTCTTAAGTAGACTTGACTATACTTACCAAAATTTTATACTTACTTTGTAAGTATAAGTATATATACTTACATATATTACTTAAGTATATTACTTAAGTATATATATTACTTATATATACTTATACTTACTGTGTTTAAGTATATAAGTATATACTTATACTTACTGTGTTTCTCTTAAGTAGACTTGACTATACCTACCAAAATTTTACTAGGACAGGCCATGATGACAAATTGACTTGGGTGCTGCTTTTTTCTTTTTTTAATTTCAGGTTAATATGATGGTACAAACCAGGTTTTCTAATTTATACATGAAAAAGCTCAGCGCCCGTAGCATAGTGGTTACGACACCAGCCACATACACTGAGGGTGGCAGATTTGAACCCATCCTGGGCCAGCTAATCAACTGAAACAAAAAAATAGCCGGGTGTTGTGGCGGGCACCAGTAGTCACAGCTACTTGGGAGGCTGAGTCAAGAGATTCGCCTAAGCCCGAGTTGGAGGTTGCTGTGAGCTTTAATGCCACAGCACTCTAGTAAGGATGACATAGACTGTCTCAAAAAAAAAAAAAAAGGAAAAGTCACAATTGGGCTATTGCTTTTTTTCAAATTTTTTTTTTCTTTTTTTCAAATTTCATCTTTAATGGGCCAAGTCTGGTAAAACTAAAGTCTGTGAGATAAGGTTTCCACACTGGATTAGTTTACAAAGGAAGGCATTTTTTTGAGTGGTTAAGATCGTTGACACTGGAACAAGTAAGTCAATCATTTTGGGCAAGTTATTTTAGGCCCACATGAGGGTGCTTCATCTGCTAAGTGAGGATGGTAACTACTTCAGGAATGTGAAGATAACAGCACTTAGAACAGTGACTGGAACATAGTAGTTGCTGTTAATTTTAGTGTACTATAGTAATGATTTCAATAACTTGGGAAAAAGTCAAACTAGCAAGATATACATTACATTGTGTAGTGAAAGAGTAAAGATTTGTAACTTTTTTTTTTTTTTTTTGCAGTTTTCTTTGGCCAGGGCTGGGTTTGAACCCCTCACTTACAGCATGTGGGACCAGCACCCTACTCCTTTGAGCCACAGGTGCCGCCCAAGATTTATAACTTTTAAACTGAGTTTAAAGTGATGAGAATCATTCTTTTCACTAAGGCTTTCTTTGCAGATGTCTGCATTAAATGATATTCCTAGCAAGTAACTAAAAAGGGGCAATTGCGAAGTAATAGTAAGATGTTAAGCATACTACTGTTACAACTTTGTTTTAAAGAGTTGACAATACATTTACATAAAAAAATGAATAACATTGAAAAGCAAAGCCTCTTATGTCCATTTATCCTCCATTTCAAAGACTTGTATTTCACAAGTAATTGTCATAACTAAAGTTATTTGATCTTTCCCACATAATGTAAACATTTGAATATGTACAAAGGCTTAATTTGACTTATCTGATTGTTTAAATGCAAGGTTCTTAGAGTGGTTTTTAATCCATAAGCATTAGTTTATAATTTTGCAGAGTGATGGATATGGTTGTTAGCTGATTAGCAATAAGATTATATAGCCTTAAACTACCTAGTAGAGTTTTTGTGGGTGAGGCAGCAGGCTATTAATGAAACTTGAAATTTCACAAAGTTTCTTTTGTTTGTACAATTTGCTTTAAAAACAAGCATACAAGTGCAACAGTGCCATTTAATAGTTGCAGCTATTTCTATGCACAAATACTGGGTTTTAATTTTCATGAAAGCAAAGAGCACTGTTTTTGTATTTTCTCCCAGAGTGCCTTTCTGTTAAAGTCCTAGAAGTAAAAGTTAACATTTTGTGGCATAAATGTAAGACTCTTTATTTTTTCTGTGAATACTAAATGCTACTTTCCTTTTAGTATGGGTACTGATGTTAAGTCATGCTTCATATATGAGACTTGGTCAATAACAGCAAGATGAAAGAAAGATTACTTTCTAGTTGGTTAATCTTTTAAGTATGTTTTTCTGTTTATTTTTATTGACAATATAGAACCTCAGATTGTATATATCAAATGACTGGTAATGTAAGCAAGGCTATTCAGAAATTGGGGCTATCAGTTGCCTCAGAAGTTAAGAGAGCTTTCTAACATTCTTTTTCTTTTTGTTTTGTTTTTTGAGATAGGGTATCCCTTTGTTACCCTTAGTAGAGTGCTGAGGCATCATTGCTCACAGCAAACTCAAACTCCTGGGCTCAAGTGATTGTCTTGCCTGAGCCTCCCAAGTAGTTGGACTACAGGTGCCCACCAAAAGGCCTGCCTAGTTTTTCTTTTTCTTTTTTGAAACAGTCTCAAGCTGTTGCCCTGGGTATAGTCCCGTAGCATTGTAGCTCACAGCAACCTCCAACTCTCATGCTCCAGCGATCTTCTTGCCTGAGTTTTTCTATTTTTAGTAGAGGTGGGTTCTCACTTTTTGTTCAGGCTTGTCTTGAACTCATAAACTAAAGCAATCCACCCACCTCGGCCTCCCAGAGTGTTAGGATTACAGGCATGAGCCATGGCCCAGCCTAGTTTTTCTATTTTTAGTAGACACAGGGTCTCACTCTTGCTCAGGCTGGTCTCAAACTCCGTGAACTCAAACAGTCCACCCACCTGGGCCTCCCAGAGTGCTAGGATTACAGGCATGAGCCACCATGCCCAGCCCCTTTCTACCACATTCTTAAATTTTAGTCACATGCAGGAACTGTTTACAATATAGCACTAACTTAGGCACTTAATCTTTTTTTTTTGCAGTCTTTGGCCGGGGCTGGGAACCTGCCACCTCCGGCATATGGGGCCAGTGCCCTACTCCTTTGAGCCGCCTAGCACTTAACCTTTTTAAAGCTTAGAGATTAGCCAGAAAAAAATACGAGCTCAAATACTAATGTCTTGAGTATATTTCTCAGACTAATCCTGTGTGCATAATCCATGGCAAATTAACAGTATTACCTGGTTCTTGCTACATAATATTCTTTTTTTTCTTTTTTAAATTTATTTTTTTAGAGACAGAGTCTCACTCTGTCACCCTCAGTAGAGTGCGGTGGTGTCACAGCTCACAGCAACCTCCAGCTCTTGGGCTTAGGTGATTCTCTTGCCTCAGCCTCCCAAGTAGCTGGGACTACAGGCACCCACCACAACACCTGGCTATTTTTTTTTGTGCAGTTTGGCCCGGGCTGGGTTCAAACCCACCACCCTCAGTATGTGGGGCCAGCACCCTACTTGCTGAGCCACAGGCGCTGCCCAGCTACGTAATATTCTTCCCTCTTCTCCCTCCCCATCTCTAAAAATGTGTTCAAACGTGACTTAGAATACCACGTAAACAGATGATTTAGATTTTCTTGTGTGGTACTGCATCTGCTCTTACAGAACCTCAAGCACTTCTTTAAAGAAAACTGTCTTATGCATCCTGGTGTCTGGTTCCGTGTCCATACTAATGAGAAAAGTGCTTCCTTTGTAAAGTCAAATTTCCTGAGGAATCCTTCCTTTAAACCTACCCCATACTAGTTCTTTGAGATAATACAGGCAGGCTCAGTGCCTGTAGCTCAAGCGGCTAGGGCGTCAGCCACATACACCAGAGCTGGCAGGTTTGAATCCAGCCTGGGCCCACCAAACAACAATGACAACTACAACTTAAAAATAGCCTGGCATGGCTCAACGCCTGTGGCTCAGCGGGCTAAGGCGCCAGCCACGTACACCTGAGCTGGCGGGTTCAAATCCAGCCCGGGTCCGCCAAACAATGACGGCTGCAACCAAAAAATGGCCGGGCGTTGTGGCGGGTGCCTGCGGTCCCAGCTACTTGGGAGGCGGAGGCGGGAGACTCTCTTGAGCCCAGGAATTGGAGGTTGCTGTGAGCTGTGATGCCATGGCACTCTATCCAGGGTGACAGCTTGAGGCTCTGTCTCAAAAAAAAAAAAAATAGCCAGGCATGTGGCAGGCCCCTCTAGTCCCAGCTACTTGGGAGGCTGAGGCAAGAGAATTGCTTAAGCCCAAGAGTTGGAGGTTGCCAGAGTTGTGATGCCAACGACACTACCCAGGGCAACAGCTTGAGACTCTGTCTCAAAAAAAAAAAAAATCTGCTACCCATCCATTAGCCTTGTGTCATTTAAATGCCTGCTAAAATTACCTATGTTTAAACAAGTTTTGTTTTTAGATATACTATAGCTTATTTGGTTGGCATGAAAATTAGATTTTTTTGCATATCTGGGGCAGCATGACCACTTTTTATCAGTGGCTAGATTATATCAGGTGACAAAAATAATGTAATATGAAACTCGAGAGGTTTGATAAATAAAGCAATGATACCTGTTAGAAGCAAGTGCAATGTATAGGCATCAAAATATGATGCGTTCATATTCAGGCATGGCCCTTTAGCATTCTAGTGACAGGCATATTTATTTGGCTCTTTTTTTTTTTTCTGAGTCAGAATCTCAAGCTGTCACCCTGGATAGAGTGCTGTGGCATCACAGCTCACAGCAACCTCAAACTCTTGGGCTTAAGCGATTCTCTTGCCTCAGCCTCCCAAGTAGCTGGGACTATAGGTTTCTGCCACAACGCCTGGCCATTTTTTTGTTGTGTGGTCATTGTTCAGCTGGTCCAGACCGGGTTCGAACCTGCCAGCTCCAGGGTATGTGGCTGGCGCCCTAGGTACTGAGCTACAGGAGCTGCCTTATTTGGGTCTCTTATTGAAAGATAGGCTTTTAAAGTGGATTAAGGGTGCCCATGGTAACATATCAAGCATCTTAACTTATCACAGAACTGTGGTGTCCATTCAGTATAAAACAGATGTAACCACTTTGTAGCTCAATAATACTAAGAAGAGGATTACACTAGTAAAAAAAAAAAAAAAAAAAGTCAAAAGGATTATACTAGTGAAGATACAGGGTGTGAAAAGGAGAGAAAAACAACATACTATCTTTATCTTTATTTGATCCTTTTACAAGGATCTATCTTCTGTGACAAATAAACTCATACTCCAGTATGAGTTTCACTCTAGTGAAAGGTTTTTTTTTCCTTTATTCTTTTTGTCTCACTATGTTCGCCAGGCTAGTCTTGAACTCCTGGACTTAAGAAATTCCTCCACCTCAGCCCCTCAAAGTGCTAGAGTGAGCCGCCATTTTAATGACGGTTCTCCTCAGACATTTTTTTTTTTTTTTGGTGGAGACAGAGTCTCACTTTATTGCCCTCAGTAGAGTGCCATGGCGTCACACAGATCACAGCAACCTCCAACCCCTGGGCTTAGGCTATTCTCTTGCCTCAGCCTCCTGAGTAGCTGGGACTACAGGTGCCCACCACAACGCCAGGCCATTTTTTGTTGCAGTTAGGCCGGGGCTAGGTTTGAACCTGCCACCCTCGGTATATGGGGCCGCACCTTACTGACTGAGCCACAGGCGCTGCCCCTCAAACAGACTTTTGATGGCTTTAACAAGAATAGTGTAAGTCCAGGATTTTCTATCTTAAGGTCATGATGGTTTTGTTTTTTTATACTCTATGGTTCTTAAACACAGTTTACTTGATTTTATATAACATCTGCTGAGAACAGGAACAACAACCTAATAAAATTAAACAAGGTCTGGTTTAGGTTTCATAAAATTAAAATATGTTTAAACAAACACATTTTAGGGCTGGGCACAGTGGCTCACACCTATAATCCTAGCACTCTGAGAGGCTGAGGCGGGCGGATTGCCCTGAGCTCACAGGTTTGAGATCAGCTTGAGCCAGAGTGTGACCTCGTCTCTAAAAATAGCTGGGCGTTGTGGCAGGCACCTGTAGACCCAGCTACTCAGGAGGCTGAGGCAAGAGAATTGCTTGAGCCCAATAGTTTGAGGTTGCTGTAGCTGTAATGCGACAGCCCTCTACCAAGGGCAACAAAGTTAGACTGTGTCCCCTTCCCCCCAAAAAAGAAAACTAAAAACATCAAAACCTAGAACTTGTGTGAATTTGCTCATAGGAAGAAACATTGAAAGCATGTGGAATGTATAGTACTTTATTTCATTTGTATTTCTTAATAATTGCTTTTATTAAATTATCTGAGTAGTTAAGTAATACATGATCTTTCTATTTGGCTTTGAGGTGATACACACACATACATGTATATATATGTACACACACAAATGTATGTTGTTTTACAAAACAACCATGAATACAGTCTTTTACAGGGTCAGAAGCAGAGTAATTGGAAAATATTTCTGCTCTCCCCAGCAGGAAACATTATGAATGCTCTAATACATAGGTTTTGATACAGACTATGTTATGGTCCATTATTTCACTTCCAAGAAACACAGTTGACAGCATTCCTTCTGATTCACCCATGCAAATTTCAACTTGCTCGGCTTATCAGTGTTGCTGGGAGGGCTTCATTTGTTTCTATCCACGTGAATTTTACATTTCTTAATTTTTGTGTATCTCAAAATTTTTGTGATGACACATACCTGACTAAATGCTGACTAGGACATCTCAAACTTTACTTTGTCCAATCTAGAGTTTTCTGACAATTTTCCTAAACCGGGGAGTGTATTTTGAAAAAATTCCTCTTAAACTCTGGGAATCAGAAGAAAACCTTCTGGGCTTGGTGCCCATAGCACAGGGGTTAGGGCGCTGGCCGCATACACAGAGGTTGGCTGGTTTGAACCCAGCCCGGGCCAGCTAAACGACAATGACAACTGCAACAAAAAAGTAGCCTGGTGCTTCAGCTACTTGGGAGGCTGAAGCAAGAGAATCAGTTAAGCCCAAAAGTTTGAGGTTGCTGTAAGTTGTGACACCACAGCCCTCTACCCAGGGAAACATAGTAAGACTCTGTCTAAAAAAAAAAAAACAGAAGAGAACTTTCTGAAAATTGCTCATTTAATCCTCATACTGATAAACTAAGAATCTATAAGCTATGAAAATAATTAACTTGTATAAAATTGATTATTTTTATGTATTTATTTATTTTTCACTTTATCGCCCTTGGTAGAGTGCTATGGCGTCACACAGCTCACAGCAACGTCCAACTCCTGGGCTCAGGCAATTTTATGGCCTCAGCCTCCCAAGTAGCTGGGACTACAAGGGATCGCCACAACACCCGGCTCTTTTTCTGTTTTGCAGTTTGGCCACGGCCAGGTTTGAACCCACCACCTTTGGTATATGGGACCAGCATCCTACTTGATGAGCCACAGGCACCGCCCTATTTATTTTTATTTTTATTTGTTTCAGAGACAGAGTCTCACTTTATTACCCTCGATAGAGTGCAGTAGTGTCATAGCTCACAGCAACCTCCAACTCTTAGGCTTAGGTGATTCTCTTGCCTCAGCCTCCTGAGTAGCTGGGACTACAGGCACCCACCACAATGCCCGGCTATTTTTTGTTGTTGCAGTTTACCTGGAGCTGAGTTCGAATCCACCACCTTGGTATGTGAGGCCAGTGCCCTACCCACTGAACCACAGGCGCCTCCCAAAATTGATGGTTTATTAAAAATAGAAAACTTTTAAATTACTTTTTCCAAATACTATCTACCAGTGGTTCTTGTGCCAATAGCTAATGATGCCTTAAATTCCCCACATCAGAGGTGTTCAATAGAAATTTAATTCAAGCCAATATGTAATTTATTTATTTATTTATTTTTGTCATCTTTTGCCAGAGCTGGGTTTGAACCCACCACCTCTGGCATATGGGGCAAGACTCCTTTGAGCCACAGGTGCCGCCCGCCAATATGTAATTTTTAAGTTTCCAATAGCCACATTTTAAAACAAAAAGGTCAAATTAATTTTAGTATATTTTATTTAATTCCATATGTCCAAAATATCACTTCAACATATAATCATCATAAAAATTGAAATATTTTGTGTTCTTTCTTATCTTCGATTCCCTGGAGTAAGTCTCAGTTAAGACTAGCCAATTTCAAGTTCTCACTAATGATAAGTGGCTGTTGGTTACTCTATTACATAGCATAGTCCTAGACTATGAAAGGCATCTTTGAGGACCACCACGCAATTTTCACACCTATCCAAATCTACCCAATGATGTGCAAAAATCTACCCTTATACAGAAGCCCGCAGATTGGTTTGACCATAACCTTTGGTACTGAATTATATATAGCACCTCAAACTTTATAGTAAAGTTCGTTGTTCAGTGGCATGCATTTGTAAAGCTAAGAATCAATAGCTGTGTTTTAAATGAGCTAGATGCATGATATGTCGTAGAAACCCAATGAAACAGACCTTTTAAAAGTTGTTTCAATAGGACTGTCTATAGTGGTTCACTCCTGTAATCTAGCACTCTGGGAGGCTGAAACATGAGGATCACTTGAGCTCAGGAGTTCAAAACCAGTCTAAGTAAGAGTGAGACCTCCAGCTCAGCACCTGTGGCTCAACGGGCTGAGGCGCCAGCCATGTACACCTGAGCTGGCAGGTTCGAATCCAACCCCAGCCCGCCAAACAACAATTTGGCCAGGCATTGTGGCGGGCACCTGTAGTCCCAGCTACTTGGGAGGCGGAGGCAGGAGACTCGCTTGAGCCCAGGAATTGGAGGTTGCTGTGAGCTGTGATGCCACGGCACTCTATCCAGGGTGACATCTTGAGGCTGTGTCTCAAAAAAATAAAAAAAATAAGAGTGA
>CAUYRH010042882.1:0-31961 GCA_963574655.1 Perodicticus potto | reverse complement strand
CGAAGGTGGCGGGTTCAAACCTGGCCTCGGCCGAATTGCAAAACAGAAAAATAGCCGAGCGTTGTGGCGGGTGCCTGTAGTCCCAGCTACTCGGGAGGCTGAGGTAAGAGAATCGCCTAAGCCCAGGAGTTGGAAGTTGCTGTGAGCTGTGTGACACCACAGCACTATACCGAGGGCAATAAAGTGAGACTCTGTCTCTACAAAAAAAAAAATGGCATTTAGGCCAAGCATGGTGGCTCACACCTATAATCTGAGCACTTTGGGAGGCTGAAGCAGGAAAAGCACTTGAGCCCAGGAGTTCAAGACCAAGCTGAGCAACACAGTGAGACCCTGCCTCTACAAAAAAATTTAAAAGCCGGTGTAATGGCATGAGCCTGTAGTCCCAGCTGTTCCAGAGGATGAGGCAGGAGGACCATGTGAGCCCAGGGGTTTGAGGTTGAAGGGAGCTATGATGATGACACCACACTCTAGCCCTGCCTCTTAAAACAAAAATGGAGTTTAAACAGTTATGTCATAAAATGGCATGTTAAGGGTGACACAGGTTGTGCGCAGTTAAGGTAGGCTTTCACCTGTTGATAACAGAGCTGGTTATATTTGTCCAGCAGGAATTACAAGTGGGACCTGAGCAGACGAGGGTGACACCCTCTCCCTGGGGTACTGGGGCTCACATTCGGAAGGTACCTTGCAAATCCCTTAGTGCCCTTAACCAGCCAGCTTTGCGAATGAGAAGGCTTAGAGAGGTTCCTCACGTGCCTCAGGGCTGAGTCACTGGAGGGATGGCCCTGGGGGATTCCAGCGGTCTCCTCCCCACCCTACCAGCCCCATATCCTGTGGGTGCAGGGCTGCTCTAGGGAGGGCTGTGGGGAGAGATAGGGTTCCGCTCTGGGGGCTGCTATGTGGCCAGCCTCCCTTCAGGTGAGAGGCACTGCCCCCTCTCCCACCCCCATGGCCCAGACAGTGGCAGGACCACAGGAGCCCCAGCAGAGCACATGCCCGCCGCCTCCACCTCCTGACGCAGATGAGGGCATAGCTCCAGGAAAGGCGTCCCATCCTGAGAATCCTGCCACCAACCTGCCCGAAGCCCACCGCCCTTCCACCACCACATGCTGGTCTCGCAAGCGGTCCCTCCTGATGTCACAGTGTGACAGGGACACATGAAATTTGTCCACGGTATCTGCAAGTACCATAACCCTGGAGCAGCAGAGACCTCCTGACCAGAGGCAGGGCCAAACCAGCAGAGGGGCTGGTCCCTAGGACCGTATGGCCCCCACAGCAGCACAGCTCTGAGAGGCTCCACAGGGCAGGCGGCAGAGAGGGCCAGGCCCACAGCAGGGCCCTCATAGCACTTCTCGTGGCTAGGAGCAGGGCGCAGCGGTCCACACAACATGATCTGCACAGCTGGCCTCCCCCTCAAAGCTTGTTCCTCTTCCCAACACGCACCATGGCTGGACAACCATTGACGGAGAGTTGCCACCGGCCCTTGGGAATAGCCCCTCTCTGCCTCTTAGTGCAAGCTACCCATCCACACTCCCCAGCTCCATTACCCGACACTTAGCCTTAACTGGGGCTGGGGCCATCTGGTCCCCACTCAGCAAATGATGGTGTCTGTTGGCTCAGGTCTTCCCGTGAGTCCCATGGAGTGCTGGCTGTAGCCCAGGATAGGCAGAGAGGCGGGCAGGGAGGGGAGGAGGAGGCATCATCCCAGCACCTACTTGAAGGCTTTGCCAGCACTTCAATTCCTTGGGTTTGAGACCTCCCTCCCTCTGCTTCCCAGGGGACACAGCCACAACCCTGTCAATAGCAGCTTCTTGCGTCTCTCCTCTGTCGTGCTACAGGCTTCTAAGAGCAGGGCCATTTCTTAGCCCCCTCTATGCAGTAGCACCTTGCTCTAGGGAGGTCACTGGTCAGAGGTCAGCCACAGGCAACAGGAGGCGAGGCCGGGGCTCAGGCTGTCCTTTGCCTTTATACCAGCTCTGCCTCTGCGGCCTTTGCATGTAGCCCCATCTCCTCATCCTCATGACCTGGCTCTGTCATTCAGTGCACTACCTGTCCCTCCATGTCACTAGACGCTGCCCTCTGAGCACAGCTTGTCACTGAGTACAGCTGGGCAGTAGCCAGGGTACCAGCCCCACTGCCCCATCTTTTCCACCGTGACGTATTACCAGATCCCTTGACAGAATCTACATGGGATGTGCAGGATGTTCCTTCCTCACATCCCTCAGACCAGTGGCCCCACGGCGACAGGAGGTCAGCCAGCGTGGGTTCGGGGGGAGGGGCCTCCCTTATAGGCCGGTTAGGGTCAGTCTCCTGCCCTAGTGCTGATGAGCTGGGAGTGGGGAGAGCAAGCGAGTTCTGTGGGCTCTGGACTGGCAGCACTGGCCCCTACAGAGGCAGGAGCTGACACCAGGGTTAGCAGTGGCAAAGCCTCCCCCTCTTCAGAGTGAGGAACTAGAGCTGGCCTGTATTTTTCACAAGAGCCAATTTTTCAATTTTTAGGGCATTTGGGATCATACCTGTATCTTCCAATCAGCTAGGTGGGAGTAATTACACCCCAGAAATGGGCAGATGCTACAAGTCAGTTCTCCCAGACGCCCACCTGCAAGCCAGTTGGCAAACATTTACCGGCATCCACAGTCAGTGACTCCCAGGCCTGACTGGAAGAGCCTGCCTCAAGGCAGGGCAGTTACTGGTGTCCTTGTCCCTTCAGCCCTCTTCTGTGGTTCCCTGCACTGGCCCTGTGACTTTCTTTCAGGAAGCCACCCTTGCATATGGAGTATATGTAGGTCCTGGGCCCAACGAGCTCATAGTCTAGGAACAGAGGTGGCCCCAGGCGATGAGGAATGGACAGCTGGGCATGACATTGAGCAGCCCCTGGAGCATCTAAGTGTCCGAGGAGACCCTCAGGCTGGCTCCCCCAGTACTGCTAATACTGGCCTGGAGGCCCCCCTGTGGAGTAGCGGGTTACGTCCAGAGAAGCCAGGAGGGCATCCCTCTGCCTCCAAGACTAATTTTCAGGGAGAATGGGGGCTTAGACTTCAGGATCTGGCTTGGGTAGATAGAATCTAATATGGACCTTGCAGAGTCTAGTCAGGGCTGTGGGAGGGATGGCGGCACCCTGCAGGGGCAGGACCAAGGGGATCATTTAGGGGACCATAGAGAGCACCATGCTCAGTACCCTGCATGCAGAGCTGGGGCACTGGGTACCCTGCAGTAGGGGCCAGGGAGGTCCCCCAGGCAGGCAGGGCAAAGCCCCAAGTGCCACGTCCACTCCCCAGCAATGGCCCAAGTTAGGTGGTGCTGTCTGAACCCCCTGTGGAGGCAGAGCTAGGGCTCAGCCCTGGGCCTCTCATTCTCCAGCCTTTCATCCCTTGCTGTGCCATGGGTTCACACTGATGCTTATGGTGATGCCCCCCTCCCAAGTTGTACCAAGAGCTTCAGGGCGGAGCTGCTTCCCACCCCACATCCGCTCAGCCTGCCCAGGCCACTGGGTAATTAATTTACTGAGCGCATTAGCTCTGCTTGTTACGCACACATGAGAACAGTGCTGGGTTTTAAGACACAGATTATTACTGTTTTATGGGATTTGTATAATCCAAGAACTGAAAAACAATTTTCCACTTATCTAGAATAGACTCCAGAGTAGAGGCTGAGAGCACTGAGGGGCTCCTGGTTCCTGGTGTAGATGGGGGGGCTTTGCCACCCCGAGGAGTCCCACACCTGGCCCTGCACAACCTGAGAACATGGTGAGGCCAGGCCAGCATCAGGGTCTCCCGTCAGCAGGGCTCCCGAGGCCCACTGGCTCCCACCGTGCAGAGTGTGTAGAGAGACTGGAAGGATGATCAGCTGGGGGAGCAGGCGGAGGTGGTCAGGATGGGGTGAAAGGCACCTCTTGTGGCTCCCAGCTGCACAGAGGACAAGTCCAAGCCAGCCCAGCTTGCCCTAATCCCCTCTGCACACCGGGGTGGTGCCCCCATGGCTCACGTGCTTTCTCTTATTTCATTAGTAATGAAACCAGTCAGCTGTGAGCCTCAGGCCAGCCCAGGGCCACAGCCCCACATACCTTTTCCTAGCCTGTGGTCACCTTAGGAGATGTCCAGCTGTGCCCTGAGGAGACCCAGCATAGCACAGCCGGACAAGTCCCCGCCCAGCAGGGCCACCTGGCCTCAAGCAGCAACAGATGGGATCTGGAGAACCCGTGACCTGTTCAGAGCTCCCCAGAAACCACAGGCTCTGCCTCTTGTGTCCCAGAGCTCAGGAAGCCAGCTTGGAAAACAACACGGTGGAAACAGCCGACCAAGGTGACCAGTTGGTAGGTGGCTCTCCACCCACAGCCCAGCAGGAAAGAATTTAAAAGGGAGCCATCTGTGCCGCATGACCATGGTCAGCGCCTGCCAGCCTCCCGGGCCCAACTCCTGCTTCTCTTTTACCTTTGTCTAGTGAGGGAGGGGCTCAGTCCTAAGTCAGCCACACACCTGGGCCTTGGTATGGACAAGCTCATCCAGCCTTTGCTTCCTTGGCAGTAAAGTGGGACCAGCCATGGTTCAAGGTGGAAAAAGTGATATAAAGAAACAGCCAGAAAGCCTACTGTGGGGCATTTTGTCCTGTCCTTCTGTAGTCATGACCAAGCTTGACTCAGGACAGGCCAGGGTCATGATGGTATCTGCTGTTAACTGCAGGTGCACTAGGCCCCTAGGGGGCGCATAGCTCTAGGTGTGGTGCTGTGATGGAGCAGTGCTTGGAGTATAGCCCCGGAGGGGCTCAGCATGTCAGCAAACTTCTCACAGCCCAAACAGCCTCACCCAGGGCTGGGAAAGACTGGGAATCAAAGGCCCTCCTGCCATCGAGCCTACCAACCATTTAGTGTTCCTCTTTCAGACACTGCCACAAGCCTCAAGGGACAGATGAGTGGTCTGAGCCCAAGTGCAGTGTGAGGCCTGCCAAGGCCAGTCCACCACAGAGCAGGCCAGGGCACTGGGACAGGTCCTCTGCCCCACTCCTACCATGGGCTGCCCCGTGCCCACCTGCAAGTGGCCCACAGGACACAGCATCTCGGAGGGCTAGAGACCCCTACTAAATTAAGAATGGGGCAGCACTGGCCAGGCAGCATCCAGGGACATCCCAGCCCCCCAAGAGCAGGAGGCCTCTACCCAACAGCAAGGAGCCCATGGGGGCTGAGGGCTGATTGACCACCCCACACCCTTCTTGAGGGCCTGTTCCCTAGAGCTGCAGGAGACACCCTGTGACCCCCTACCTGAGCTCAGCAGGCTGTGGCCATCAGATACTAACCATCCTGGCCTCTGGGCTTGTCCTGTCCCTGTATTGCTCCCACCCAGTGTTCTGTCTACAGGCTCAGGTGCTGAGGCAGCCCTATGTCAAGCCCCAGGAAGTGGAACTCCTCTTACAGCCTGCGTGCCCCGGCCTCCCAGACCACTCAGTACCAGCCCTGTCCTTGGCTCATCATAGTGCTGAACTGTCCTGCCCACCTGTGGCCTGACCTGAGTGTCACCCTGAGCTGTCCCGTGTTCTCCCCCTACACCACCTGACCTGAGAGGACATACGTGTGCAGTCACGAGGGTGATGCAGGGAAGGATGACAGTGGAGGTGGGTGAGACGTTTGGGGACCCAGCCAGGAGGCAGTGATTATCCTCCAAGATTATCCTCCTTGTAGAGAGCACAGGCTTCGGAGCCTCTCTGAGTGGGGCTGAGCAGGCCGAGGTGGTGACGGTCAGGCAAGCTCCATCAGCTGCTGGACACGTTCGGCACACCCCTGACAGTGACAGCACTGCGGGAGGCTGCTGTTTTCTTGCCTATTTTTTAAATTGCTACTCCCTACCCACTTTGTGGTTTTTACAAAACACACTGATAGTTTGCAGCCTGCAGTGTAAACCCAGCAGCACTGGGATGGTTTTGAGTTTGATCCCTGATCACTCTCTAGAAGGCATCATCCCCTAAAGCCACCAGAGCTGCTGCTGCCCACAAAGCCGCCTCAGGCACCTGTTGCCACTGAGGCTCAACAAGGGGAACAAGATGGTCCAGGAGTGCTCGTTTGGGGGCCACCATGAAGTCCCTGCTGCTTGTGAGGGCTTGGGAGTGGTCATGCTGTGCACTGGCATCCCTAAGTGACCTCTTCACTACTGTTTGTGTGTCTTCGGACCAGATCACTGGCCAGGGCTGCAGAGCTCTCTTCTCTGCTAGAGCAGCTGTTCAGGCAAGGCAGGAAGCCCTTGTCCTTGGCACTCTGACCCCTCCATGCGTTCTGATAGCTCCTCCAAGGAACCATCTTGGCCTAAGCCAAGAGTTGCACTCTGGGCAGGATGACCTCTGACCCCTGCAACACACAGGTGCTCATGGCAGGAGCCATGAAGGGGTCCCAGGGGTCTGCAAGAGTCTCCCAATCGCATCTGGAGCGTGTGGCTACTCAGCACACACACTCACATCCTTCTCACTTCAACTGGATTTGAGACGGAGCCTGAGACGCAGAAAGGCTGGGCTTGCTCCTGCCTTCCCCTCCTTCACTTGGAGACTCCAGGCTCAGGGCAATAATGACCCAGTTACATTTCTTTTTAAGGATGAGCATTTACATCCATTTTGTGGGCCCCAGGGAGAGGTTCCTTGAGGGGATCTCTTCCTAGTACCCCCAAGTTCTCATGTCCCTTCCAGGATCCAGCCCATGCTCACTGCAGGTGGGCCCATAAGCTCTTGAGCCTGGCCAGGCCGGGGTCTGTGTTAACAGCTTTCCCCTGTGTCCTGCTGCTTGTTAACTTTCACCGGCAACTTACAGCGAGGGGACTGGCAGGATTCAACACAAAGAGGAAACAGTTCTCGTTTCAGCTTAAGTAAAAGTGATCTGTAACTGGCAGCCGCTGCCCAGCAGTGGGAGAGCCCTCAGGGTCGAGGTGGTGCTGCAGGTGGCCCAGCGCCCTCCCTTTCTAGGCCTCAGCATGAAACAAGGGAGCAGGACAGGGGACCTCCAGGCCCTTTAAGAGCAAATGCTCCCAGTGTCTTGCGGGAATTTTCTGTCTAGGAACATTCTGTCACTGCTTCCAAGTGAAGGAGGCAGCGCATGTGGGGTGCTGGGCCTGTGTTGGGGAACAGCAGCCACCCACATGCAGGGCTCAGTGGGGTGCCAGTGTCCTGTAGGCTGTACTCTGGGGGCCATTCTGCCAGAGCCAGTGAAGCCCTGGGTGGGGTGTGAGAAAGTGCCCTGGGGACGTTATTGTCTCCAGCTCACACTGGGGCCCTGGCTGGGTGTGCTCAGGCCTGGCAGTGGTCCAGGGTATTTATATGGCTACCTGTGCCCATCTAGACTGCCCAGGTCCATGTCGGCCCAACAACACAGCTGTGGGCCCCCGTCCCTCCCCCAGCTCTGTGGGAGTTAGGGTAGTTCTCAAAGTATATGGCGGGCTCAGAGCTATGGACCTGTGTGGGTGTGCTGGCTGATGACACAACAGATAGTACTGGAAGGGCCAGAGATGTGAGCAGCGGGCAGAGCCTGGCCCGGGGCACACCAGGGCGCTGCATGTGTGACATGAAGCCTCCTGGCCTGGCAGAGGGGCCCCTACCACACAGGAAACTCTTCTATGGAAAGTTACCCAGTGGCAAATCTGGGACCCTCCTACCTGGAGGTGCCCCTCTGCCACTTCCTAGGCATCTGGGTGGGCCTATACTGTCCCTAGAGACTTGCTCCAGGGCCACTCATGCTGTTGCAGAGGCTTACCCTAACCCCCTCCGAGCTGTGCGCACAGGCCCAGGCCACCAGAATTGAGGTGGCCTGAGGCTGAACTGCTGCAGGAGGCAGGAAGTACAGCATTCTGCTATTTCTGGTAGGTTCAGAACAAGGGCTTTCAGGCTATTAGGACCTGAGCTTTAGCAGCAGCCTGTTATCTTGTTTAAACAGCCCTTGCTGTTTGCAGTGGCAGGTCTGACCAGTGCTGTTACTATGAGCCCTGCAATTGTCACCAGGCACAGTCGTGGCAGGAGCGAGTGCAGGAAAGCAGAGGCTCTGACTTATACTCAGCGGAGCACCCCCCTGCCCCAGCCCCCACCCCAGAGAAGCCCCATCTGTCACCGGCCAGAGGCCTACACAGCTAAGTACTCTATAAAATGGACTGGGAAAGGCCTGGTCCTCTCATCCCCAGGGAGAGGTCAAGGTCCCCATGAAAACCAGGGGAGGCCCAGGAGCGTCTAAGGGCTTGAGGTGCAGCCACCCAAGTTGCTAATCTTTCTGCGCAACTTGATAATCTCTACTTCAGCTGGATGAGTCCTGTGCATTTGGGTCTCTGTCTGCAGGTGTGGCAGAACTGGAGTTGTGCCCACACACAACCTTCCCTCCAGGAAACACGTGAACCCATGTGGGAGCACAGCAGTGCAGTCAGGCCTGAGGCTCGGGACACAGCAGCCCTGGGCAGTGGCCACAGGGTGCTTGGTTATGAAAATAAAACCCAAGGCTTCCTCCACCAAAATGCAGGCTCAGAGAGTTCCTCATCCTTAAGCCAGAGAGCGTTTACTTGATGCCTTTCCAGTCTATTCTGCCAAGCTGACCACTGAACTTGCAGTGAGCAAGGCCAGGCCAGGGCCTGCTAGAGGGTGGGGAGGCCAGCCCCACCCCCTAGCCTCTGGTGGGGGCTTGTCACCTGCCCCAGCCACACCTCAGGCTCTTCGCAAAAGGTCCCGCCTACTCAGTCCCCTCACACCACCCGTGGGCCAGACCCATGGGTAGATAGATGCCCCAGTCAAGGGAAACACGCAGGGGGAAAGGCGAAGCCACACGACCCCAGCCCCGTTCCGGCTGCCACCCCGCAGCATGCGCTTTCTGGCCCTGCTTGCCATTTGCCCCTTGTCAGGCAGAGCTGGAGAGAGTGATCCCCAGACAGACAAAGCTGCACCTCTGGGCAGATGAGTGACGAGGGAGAACGGCATCAGATGGTGCTAAAAGTTGTGTTAACGAGTTAAACGACAGGTGGACATTGATACTAGGGGTACTTATGATGCAGGGTTTGCGAGCAGAGCAGCCATGCGAGTGTGGCAAGGACGTTGTGGGGTAGGGAGGACAGGAGAGGGTGGGGACCCTACCACAGAAGCCACTGGAGGGTTTGCACTGGGGAGCAGTCACAGAGCAGAAGCAGGGAGACAGGTGCTGATGAGACAGGTCTGTGTGGCAGCAGAAAGGAAACTGTTCCAGTGTGTTACAGAACAGAACCCTGGCAGAGTCCCTCCCAGGACCAGCACCCTAGGCATGTTGGCCCCCCACATCGCCTGATGGGCCATGCCTTCTCCCGAGGCAGAAGTCGGCTCTGCCTACCCCTAATGGCATGGCATGGTGCTGGCCACCCGCATGTTTGCGTCCTCCGCTGGCTGGATGGATGGTGGCACGTGTGTCCCTCCTCTGGGGGCTCACTGCTCTGAGGTCAGGACCGTGCCTGGCTCCCGTCTGTCCCTGCAGGCAGGTGAGTGCCCTGCACACAGGAGGAGCTCAGAAAGTGTCTCCGAGCGACCACCTAGGGTCCACAGGAAAGGTGCTGGGCAGCAGCTGGGGAGGCTCAGCACAAGTCCACTCTGTCCTCTTAGGAAGAGCAGTGCCTTCGTGAGGCCTGGCCAGCACCCGGTGGATAAGAAGCCCTGTGCCCAGCCTCATTACTGCCTGTTGACCACATTTCAGTTGTGACTCAGTTTAATCACCCAAAATAACTGCTGTCTCATGGCTACTAGGGCTGGAGTCTCTAGGGCAGGGGAGAGGTCAAGGAAAAGCAAGGCAGCCCGTAGGGGATCAGGCTGGGCTGGGCTAGGCCTGCTCCACTCCACCCTGGCCCTTTACGGCTGTGTCCTGCCTTGTTAAGGCATCCGCTGCTGTCATTCTCAGGTTTTCAGGAGTCCTGAAACTGGAGTGACCCAGGGATAAAGGGGTCAGGTGGAAAAGGGCTGGGTGCCGATCTAAGTGGGAGGCTCAGGACCAAGGGGACTTGAAAGTAGGGGTGCCCAGGGCCAGGGGACACAGGATGAAGCTGGATGTGAGCCATGAGCCCTGAAGGGCTGGGATTGGGGTAGCAAGCGGCCCTGAGGTGTCAGCCTTAGCCTCCCAAGCACTGCAGAACCACGAGGCAGCAGGGCTAGGTGGGCACAGGGGCCAGGCTTGGAGAGTGGATGCCACTGCCCTCAGCCAGCAGCTGGGAGAATGGCGACAGCCCTGGGGAGGATGACCAGAGCACAGACAGGCAGCAACCCACACCTGCTGGGTACCCCGGTTGCTCCTGCTGCCAGAACTGCCCCCCTGTGCTGTCCCTGCAGACCCGCTCCAGGAGCATTCGGCTCACTGAGTCATTAGCCTCATTAATCCAATTCTCCAGTCTATCGCAGCAGCATTTAGGTTTGTGGGAGGAAGAAGGGGGGAGTGCTAACTAGATTGGACTGGAAGTGACCCCGGGCATCCGGCTGTGTCCCCAGATACCTCCCATTTCCTGGGAGGTGGCTCGGGCCATCTGGGGCTCTCCTCAGGCAGGGGCAGTGCACCAGGTAACTCCTCTGAGCCCCAGTTTCCACATCTGTAAAATGGGAAGGTTGCAAGAAGCCCCACCGTGGCTTCCTGTCCCTGGTGAGTCCAGGAACCCATCACAGCCACTTCTCTGGAATGAGCAGAGATGGAGGGCACCACAGGAGCCCACACACAAGAGGAAGCTGAGGCCCAGAACCATCGGCCATGGGTGACTAGGACAAGATAAGCTCTAGGCTGTCCTTTTGGTGTTCCGTCAGTAACCGGGACATCTCCCTTCCCCTCTTCCCTGCCCACTGCCTGTCTCAGAGCAGAGTGAACCACAGCCTTAAAGGGACTCAGGGAGAGCGGGATACCCCACCTCCCAGAAAAGCCTTCCCCCACCACCACACGTAGATGGGTGGTGGACAGCATTCGTCAAAGGTGCCCTGCCCAGGGGGAGGACCAGCAGCTTCCTGCTGCCATTATGTGAGGCCTAAGGGTGGAGATGTCGCCCTGGTCGTCGTGGTAATGGCTGTGAGTCTGGAGAGAGTCTAGGTGCTAAGCTCAGCAGAGGGAGGAAACAGCTGACCCTGGGCAGCAGCTGTCACTAACTCCCGGCAGCTCAGTGTTGGGAAGGACCTGAGAACAAGCAGGCAGCTCAGAGGCCTCTGTGCCTACCATCTTCCTGTGGGCAGCTGGACTACAACCATGCCCTGTCCATACGGGGTCAGCTGATTCCATGCAGGCACCAGGCCCTGCCTGCAGGGAGCCACTTGCAGTGAGGGGACAGGATAACAGAATTTCAGATCGTCAGTAGCTGGGGAGACCTGAGCACCATCCGTGAATGTGAGCAGGGGCCAATCCCCCCTGCTCCCGCGCCAGGCCTCTGCTGGGATGGAGCAGCCTCACTGTCCACTGCTTCTTATCCTGCCCCTCTGCCTTCCCTCTCCGCCACCCCCACACATGGTAAGTTTCTTACTCTTACCATGGAGGACAGGAGGGTGGACTGTGTATAGCCAGAGAGGCTGCCCTCTGACAGCCAACTCTCCACTGGGCAGGGAGGGAGGTGCACTGGGTTCAGCCCCATCTGGCAACAAAGGGAGGCCCAGAAGTCATGAGCACTTGGGGCAGGGCCTCTTCCACGTGGGTGTAGGAGGGCCTGAGGCAGGAGAGTGTTGGGAGAGGCCTCTCCAGGAGGAGATGAGCAAAGAATGCCAGTGTGGCGAGGCTCAGGCCAGTGCCAGCCACACAAACACCAGACACTAGTCCTTTGGCTCAATGCGGTAGAACAAAGTGACCATCAGGTGTGAGCAGGAGCTGTGGCCTGAGGAGGAAGTAACATGCCCAGGGTCTCACTGCATTTTGGTGGTGGGATAAGGTCCACAGCCCAGGTCAGCCAGTGCCGCACAGGCCCCTTTCCCTGGGAGCCGGCAGGGCTGTGGGAGAGCAGCCAGGCCTCCTGGGGCAGATGGACCCACAGAAGCCCCTTTGGACTTAACCTCATTTGTGATCACACTGGTCCCCAACAGCCCCCAGATTGGGGTAGCAGTGAGCGTTCCTGAAATCCACACGCTCCTGGACCAGAAGCCTCCAGTCATAGAGCATGGCATTAGAATCCTGGGACTCAGCCCAGCATCTCGGGCCAAGGTTCCCGTCCTCAGTCCCCTGCGCCTTGCAGCCTCAGTCTTATCACAGCACCCCTTCTCCGGTCAGCACTGCCTCCATGTCCCAGTCCTGCCCCCACCACTACCAGGTGCCCAGCTGCTACACCACCCTGAGCTGCCTGCTGGCACTCCTGCCCCACACCCCTTTGGCCTGAAGGTAGGTGCAGGCAGGATCTTGCACCTCCAGCTCCCTTGGGATGAGCTTGGAGCCCAAAAGAGAAATAAGCTCAGGAATTCCTGACAAGAACCTGGAGGATTGGCCAGGGAAGCATAGGGCTGCGGGCCTCTGGCCCCAGCCTGGCCTCTTCCCCACAAAGCCCCGGGCCAGGGCATCTGAGAGCAGCCTTCTCCTGTTCCCACAGCCTGCCCTCAGGGCCGTCTATATATCCCCCGGTCCCCAGAACTTGCTACTCTGTGGCGAGGAGAAACATAACCCCACTCTCTCACCCCAAGAATAAGCTGTTTCCCACGGGTCGTAGTCCTTGGAGTGCTTTTCCTCTGATGTCCTCACACTGTTCCAGCTGCAGACACATCTGGTGCAGGTGCTAGGTACAAGGGTGTGGATGCTGCAGGCCCACCTGCTCCCCACTAGAGAAGTCTTGGGGGTGCCTGTACCTCAGACCCCCCTTGGCAGTGTACAGGATGGTCTAGGGAGGCTGCAGAGGCTCCTGGCCACACAGGGCTCTAGGCACAGGGAAGGGCAGTCAGCACCACACTGAAGGGATGCACCAGGCACACTGGTCACCCCTGTCAGCACCACCCTACACCCCTCCCGCCACACCATATCCAACAGACAGGCAGCCCCACCTTGGTGACCCTAAGCCTTCTACCACAAAAGCCCAGAGGGGCCAGGACCTTGGCTGTCACTTCAGAAAGGTGTCAGCATGAAGCCCATCCTTGTATGAAACGTCCACCTTGGCTAGTCAGTCAGGGCGCTGCCCTCGGCGCCCTTGGAGCCTGGCACGCTGTTGCCCAGGCCAGGTCTTGTGGCCCAGCTGTGCCCTGGGAAGCCACAGGGTGGCTCGTGTGTGGTGAATGAAGCTCATTCATGTCCATAGCCCAGCCCCACAGCACGGCTTCCAGCGTGAAGAGCCAATTCACAGTTCCCACAAACACACACTCCGGGCATTTCTACAACAGGTAGACTTGAGCTTTCATTTCTAGACTGCGGCAGAGCTAAGAACTTGTCCTGTGCTGAGGAAACTGAGGCCCAGGGAGACCCACACCTCTGGTCTTTTGCTGGCCCTTCACCCTGACACTTGCCCCTTCCATTCTGTCCCCAAAGACCCAGCGGGGCACCCTGCACCTGTGCCAACATCAGCCCTCGTCCCCCTGCATTCCTGCAGCATGTCACTTATCAGAGTCATAGCCAGTTGGTGCTGTCTACAGCAATGCCAGCTGCTCAGTCAACTCGGTGTGGGGCTGGAGCTGTCCATGTATGTCGCACTTCAGCCCTCAGTCACCTCAGGAGGGAAGTACTCTTACATATCTGTTTTATAGATGGAGAAACAGAGGCTCAGCACAGTTAGGAGCTGGTGGCTGGCAGCTCTTTGGCCACTGCACAAACACTAGTTCTGGTGTTTTCATCCTGCCTGGCACATCAGGATCTCCCTGTGCTGGCCACCTTGTTGAGAGCAGGACTGTCTGCTCACCTGGAAAGCCTCTACCCAGGAAAGGCACCGTGGGGGCTCCACCACAGTACAGCAGAGTATCCATCCCTCCATTCCTGCAGTGAAAGGAAGGTGGCAGTCGTCGCCCTCCCAGTGCTGGGCCCTGTCATGGCAGGCAGTGTGGTTGGCTATGGGCCTGTCCAGGACAGGCACACCTGGACAGGTGCCACATGTGGCCTTCAGGGTCTCACAGTGAAGGGTGGAAACAGAGCAGATGCCAACCTCTATCGTATGTTCCCCACATAGCGGGTGCTATGTGCATGCCGTGCATTGGCTTAGGAGCCCCCAGACACAGAGGATGAGCTCCAGGCACTGAGAAGCTAGCGTCTTGCCCACAGCAACAGGTGAGGGGCCTCCTGGGGGCAGGGCTGGGCTCTGTGAGGCCTTCGGTGCAGATGAGTTGCAGCAACAGGGAGTAACTTGGACATGAGGCCTGAAGGTACAGGGTGGTGGGGAATGTTGTCACAAAGGGCTGGCTTGCCAAGGGGTCCAGAGACTCAGGAGACAGGGAGGCTACAGGCAGAGAGGGCATGGGCAGGGCACATCTGAGGACATTAGGAATGGGGAGGAGAAGGGTTTACAGAAGGCCCTCCCACCTGGGCCTAGAGAAGTCACCCAGGATCTGGGTCTTAGTTGGACAACTGTGGTGGCCTGTGAGAAGGGAGAAGGAAGGATACCGCCCTCTGAGCACCTCTGCAGAGAGCTGGCTTTGGTACCTAGCACTGTGGGTGCCTGTCAAGGAGGGGTGCTCTGGGCAGAGGATGAGGGGTTGGGCTCTCGGGGCTCTGGAGGAGCTTCTTGCCTCTTTGGCCTCTGGTCCCCACCCAGCTGCCTGCCCCACACAGGAAGGCCACATGTGCCTGATGGTGGGGGATTTGAGTTGTGATGAAGGCACAGTGATATCTCCAGTCCCCCCACCACGTAGGTCCCTATCCACAGTCTACCCAGCGGCCTGTTAAAATGCAAGCCAAATATGCTGCCCCTGGGAGAGGGGACTGGCCCTGGCCTGGATGGGTGACTCTCAGACCAACGGGAGGCTGCTCCTGGAA
This sequence comes from Perodicticus potto, assembly GCA_963574655.1. Taxonomy (NCBI): domain Eukaryota; kingdom Metazoa; phylum Chordata; class Mammalia; order Primates; family Lorisidae; genus Perodicticus; species Perodicticus potto. The sequence continues at coordinate 17,110 of CAUYRH010042882.1, read as the reverse complement.
TCTGTGCCTGCCAGGGGCCCCAGATGCCACATCTCCAAAGTGTGGGATCAGACTTAGGCACAGGGCCCGAGCTGTTCATCAGGAAGAGCAGTAAACAGAGGAGTGCGGCCAGGACTCAGGGCTGCTCTGCACCCCACAAACAGCTCGGGGAGCCTCCTGCAAGGAGCCCAGCTTCATAGGGAGCAAGGGAAAGGCCAAGCCAGAAGATGCTCCCTGGTATGCTATAAGGTCTGGTGGCCCATGGGGTGGCCCTCTGGGCTGAGGGGTCATAGGAGCCTCCAAAAGAGCCTGGCTGAACCCCAGTCTGCAGAGTCAGGCCTTTCCCCTGTGTTCAGCAGCCTTCCTGCAGCAGCCGCCTCTGTGCTGGGGGTAGAGGGAAGGAGGTCTTCCGAGGAGCCCTTGCTGCCAGAGATCTCTCACTGCCAAGGCAAGAACAGTGGTGGCGGATGCAGGCGAGGGAGCGCGTCTGTCGGGGCGGCAACAGCCATGGGGTGTGGCCCAGCAACTCTGGGTTCTCGGGGCAGCACTGTCGTGCCTCACAACAGCCCTGACAATTATGGGTGAGAGGCGTGCCAAGCGCAGCAGTGAGAGCAAATCCCAGACCCCGTCACGTCGCCAGGTCGGCCTTGGTGGAGAACTGGGGATGAGGGACCTTGGCCCTGACTAACAGGGCAGGCTCCCTGGGGCTCCACTCGCCCTAGTCAGTGGCCTCAGAATGTTGTTCCAGGAGCCAATCCCGGTCTGGTCACCGCAGGCGCCAGCAGCCATGTTCAGGGTGGATATCCAGACTTGTAAGCCAGCAGGCAGGAAGCCCCTGAGGGTTGGGCCACCAGGTCCCCCACTGTGGTAAAGAAGCCAAGGCCCAGGGTGAAGTCTGTTCTGAGGTGCTAAGCATATCTGGACCTGTCTGAGCAGGAGCTTTCTTTTTGCAAATGCTCAAGAAATAACTTCGACCCTGGGGACTGCATCTGGCTGCCCTGCAGCTGCCATTCCTGTGATAAATTGCTGGTTCCCCACACCAAGCAGAGACACTCCCACCAGTTGCAGAGGCTTCTGATGGGAGGCACCTATTCTGTGCTGTTCATATAAATGAATGTGCAGACAAACCCCAGCCTCCTAGAAGGTACTGACTCTCTGGTGACAGGCCCTGGAGAGAGCTGGGTGGCATCACGCCACAGACAGCTAATGACAGATGTGTTTCACCGTGACTGCTGCTGTACTGGCAGCTGGAGAGGTGCAGGCGACGGGGCCTTCCTGCCAGGACATCGTGGTGGGTGGTTCCCAGGTGTGCCCTGGTGAGTCGGCCTGTCTCAAGGCCCTGGCCCGTGTGTGGAGTGGGTCATGGTTTGCAGAGGTGGCTCCTCTAGCTCCAGCGTCTAAGCAGAGGTGTTCCTGTCAGGCTAGTGAGAGTCACTACAGGACAGGGGTGATGTGCTGGCGGTGGGCAGGACCAGATGATGCCAGAGCTGTCCCCAGCTTTGCCCCAGAAGCCCAAGGCCCCAGTCAGACCACTCCATCATGCTGCCTTCGGGTGGGAAGGTAAAACCTCCCCCAGGCCAGGAGGGGCTGGGATGGAGGATGGAGCCACAGCTGGGATGTGCCATAGGCTGTGCATACCCACCCAGGGTAGGTGGTGCTAGGGAGTCCCCCAAGGCCAGATTAGCACAGAGGGCACAGCCAGGTGTGTGCAGAAAGAAGAGGGACAGGTTTCCAGGAAGAAGGGTCCTCGAGCCAGGCCCTGGAGAGTAAACAGGACGAAGGCAGGTCCTGGAGGCTGGGCCTCTGACGACCCCCAGGGGAAGAGCCCACACGCCCTCCTGGCGGTGCAGAGCCCATACACAGTGAGGGCTCAACCAGCATCAAGGTGCCAGGACAGAGCGTGGCACCTAACTGGGGTGGGTCCCAGGCTGTGAAGTGCCACGTGTCTCTAGCAGGCAAGCCAGGCCTGCTCGGTGCCTCCTGCAGGCTCTCCTGACTCCTTCCAGGTTGGGCCCAGCTCAGAGATTGGGACTGAGGAGCTGGGAATCTGCACAAGTGGAGACTTTGGTGTTATTCTTTGAGGCCCGTCATCTCCCAGGCACCCACACTAAATGTCCCCCAAGGTTTGCCCCAAGGAATAGAGAGGAAACCAGGCAACCAGAGCCTCAAAATGCCAGCACAGCAAGAGGAGCCCTGGATGTGAACATGAACCTGAGATGTGGGAGGGGCTGGAGCTTAGGAGACACTTGTCCTGGGGAGGCAGCCACAGCACTGGGTCCTGTTGAGAGTGCATGCCAGGCACCGTGACATGCCCCACCCACTTCCTCTGCCCGCCAGCTGCCTTATGAGATAAGCCCCTGACTTTGGAGATCTCTTAAGTCAAGAACCTGAGGCTCAGAGCCTTCTCTGTGACCGATGACTGGTACAGGTGCACTGCTTCAGCTCTTCAAGGCAGCCTTCCTGTCCCTTCTCTTCCCCAGACCCCCTGCCTGCCCAAGAGCTGCGGGGCTGATCTGGGTGGAAGAACACCCTGGGCTGTCACTTAGCAGGGCTCAGGGAGGCAGCCCCGGCTGCCTGCTCACTCACCCTTGAACCCCAGTCCATCCCCTGCCAGCCCTGGGGGGAGCTGCCTGCCTCACCCCCAGAAGAATCCTGCCATCCCTGTATGCCCTCTGTCCCTGCAGCCCCACGGCTCCTGTCCCTTGAACTCCATCAGCTGGCATGCAAGCTGGTGACCCATCAGTGGCCTGTGGACTCGAGGTGTGTCAGCAAGTGTTTGCTTAGTGAATTAATGAATATGAGCTAATGGCCATATCTGTTATTTATCTGTTGCAAAATCCGGGGTCAGAAGCACAGCCCCCAGTTGTGACATTTCTACAAGAAATGACAGCTCCATTACCACAGCTTTACATGGTGGGTTCCAGGAATACATTAGAGCTAATTTGTCACATCCAGGGAATGTGACATTCCTAGACCACCACTTATCGCACATTTGGGACACACGACCAGGTTCTGCTGTGGAAGCACTGGCTCCTCCTGGCACTGCTGGAGTGGGACCACGCACCTGTTTGTCTCTACACAAAGATGAACGCTCCCCCCCCACAAGACCTGGGACTACACACTTTTCTGAGTTTCTAAACTCATTTTAAAGAAGGAGCAAGATTGGTTTTTGAAATGCATGGTCTCCCAGGAGCACAGCGTCTCAGTAATGACAGATACTGAATGTCCTCCCAGGCACCCACCCCAGGCTCTAGGATTTGGAGCACATTTCCTGCCCCGCCAAGCCTCAGTTTCTTCATCCGTAAAATAGGAAAAGGAAGTTGTGAGGATGGAATGGATTGGCACCACATGTCCAGCTGCAGTTACTGCTGTCACTGTCACTGCAGTCACTGGTGATGCCGCTGCCTTACGTCTAAGTGAGCCATTATCAACCAGCCTGAGTTACCACTGTCCTTACCACGGTCAGTGGTGATGGAATCTGGTCAGAGAGGTCCTAAAATCCAAAACCTGGGATCTGAATTAAACTGGTTCCAGACTTTATCCAGACACTTGGCTCAATCAGTTGATCTTAAAAGGAGGTGAGCTTTCACCAGCGATTCCCAGTGGTGGTTCCACATATTTACTTTCTTTAGAAGGAAGTTTTGTGGGGGAAAGGTAGATGGGAGACAAAGGCATCATGCTCCTTAAAAACCCAGAGTTACCATAACACATCTAAGAGCCTCAGAAAGAGGAGAATTAAAGAATGCCCGGGTGCCATGCTCCATTAGGGTCGCTGCCGCCCTCCTGTGCACGTTCCGAGCACCCACTCGGCTTGGGCTACCTGACAGCAGAGCCCGCGTCTAGCTCTCAGCAGACAGGGCTTGGGGGAGGGCAGAAGCCCCACAGCAGCAGGTGGGAGGAGCCTGGCCCCAGGCTGGCGTTTCCTCCCCAGCTCTCGCCACTGGCAGCTTTGTTTACAGAAGGGAAAGCTACCCTCTCATAGACTCTAGCTCGACCTTCCCTAAGGACTAGACCAAAACCCAGGTGGCAGAAAGCTGCCCACACACATCGAGGAGATGCGTTCTGCCAGTGGCTCCCTTGCGGGCGTGGGGCTGGCTGGGGATGGGTGCAGAGGAGACTGTAGAGTCCTCAGGGTGAAGTTGGAGGTGCCCAAGCCCAGGGGAGGAGGCGGTGCTAAGCACAGCTGCAGCCCCAAAGCCACATGTTGTGGTCACTGACCACAATCCCCAGAGGGACCCAGAAGGGTTAGAGAGGGTTAGGGTTAGGGTTAGGTCAGCAGTTTCAAACACATGCCACAAGCAAGGAGGGTGGTGTCAGCTATCCCATGGGAACTAAGAAGACAGACTGGACCGAATAGGAGGCCTCTGCGGCAGGGGCCAGGGAGGGTGCTGTTGGGGGACTGGCCTCGGCTTGGAGACCCTGGCAGAAGGACTTGGGCCCAGCAGGGCCACAGGGCTGGGGTCTCTGCCCACTGCCTGCCTGCCTGCCTAACATGGCCACTTTCCCCTCCCAGAGTCGAATGGCAGAGAGCCTGCGGCTTTTTGACTCCATCTGCAACAACAACTGGTTCATCAACACCTCGCTCATCCTCTTCCTGAACAAGAAGGACCTGCTGGCGGAGAAAATCCGGCGCATCCCGCTCACCATCTGCTTCCCCGAGTACAAGGGCCAGAACACGTACGAGGAGGCCGCTGTCTACATCCAGCGGCAGTTCGAGGACCTGAACCGCAACAAGGAGACCAAGGAGATCTACTCCCACTTCACCTGCGCCACGGACACCAGCAACATCCAGTTTGTCTTTGATGCGGTGACAGACGTCATCATACAGAACAATCTCAAGTACATTGGCCTTTGCTGAGGAGGCCGGCCCGCTCGCCTGAGGTGAAACCCATGGGGTGTCACACCCCCCGACTCGTGCTAGAGAGGCCGAAACCCAGGGCAGGAAACGGGGGCCTAAGGAACGCCCCCTGCCCCTCGGCCTCCACCTCCTTGGCCCCATGTTTCTGCAAACATTAACATATACAGATAGATTGCTAGGTAGGTAGTCACACACGCCCACACGCACTTGTCTGGAGACGACAGAGTCCTCTGATGCACCACGGTCTCTGGGAGATGTGAGAAGCTGTCACAAGGTCACTACGAGCCCATCCTGCCCCTCCACTTTGCCTTTCTGAGGTGGCCCTATTCTGCATGGGGGTCTGCACTTGACTGTCCGGGAAAGGCAGTGGGGCTGAGACCGGGTCATGCCTAGAGGAGAGTCCACTCACCACCCGAGCCCCAGCCCGGGACGCTGCCGCTGACCAGGAGGGAGGACCGCTGGCTGTGCCCACTGCTGGCCTACACATGGCTGCTCTGCACCACACCTGTTCCCAGCCTGGGACTTTGGGAGCCAGGTGGCAGCACTAACCCAACCTCTAGCCACTCATGGCTCTTTTTAAACAGCTTCAAAATATGCAGCAAAAATCAACACAATAAAATGAGTGGCACGATTTATTTCAAACTAGGCCAGCTGGGATTCCAGCTTTTCTTCTACTAGTCTGATGTTTTATAAATCAACACCTGGTTTTTCTTCTCTGACATCCTTTTTTTTGGCCAAATCTCGTGGTGTTTCGCAGAAAAACAAAAAAATACAGAAAATTTCCAACCGCAGTTGAGTATTCTTTTTTAAATGCAGATTTTCAAAACATATTTTTTTTTAGGTGGTCCTTTTTGTGTCTGGCTTGCTGAGTGTAAAAGGTGTTATCTGGATGATTCTATCCCTCTGCTCCAAAGAAATTCTGGGGTAGGCGGCAGTCCTGCGCCAACCTTGCGGGACACGTGTTGTACATAAATCTCTCCAGCGTCCTCTTGTTACTGGTGCAGTTTTCTGCTTTGTTTTTATTTAAGAAAATAAATGTGATGTATTTAAAGAAGGTCCTTCACCTGAGAGCGAATGAACAATAACTAAATGTCTTGATATTTCAAAGAGTAAATTACCTGTGACTTTGCTGAGTGAAGGAAGGGGAGCAAGAGATGGCGCCCCGGGTCCCCACAGGCCCCGCACCTGAGAAAGACTGGGAGCAGCTCCAACTCCTGTGAAGGCACAGCCAGCACTGTGGCCTGAGGGAGGCCCTGCTGGGACCACACTGGGGCCTTCCTGCCCCAGGGCCTGTGGGACCTTCACAGAGGCTGCATGTACACAGGAACCCCTTGAGGGGAGACACCCCTAGGGCCCTTGCCAAATCTCTCTCACCTTTTGCGTGGTACATGTGTGTCCAAGGTCAGAGTGGAGAATCACAGGACTTTAAGAGATGTACAGAGGGAAAAAGAGGAGCTGGTGATCATATGAAAGTCAAAGATTGTCTACTTTAAGAAAATAAAATAACCTGAATGGCGCTGAGCCTCGTCCCTGTGTGCTGTGTGTGGCTGACTTGGTGCCATCTGGGAGGGCAGCCAGGGAACTTCTGCACTGAAATTCCTTTTCTCCCTCCTACGCCTGAACCTCCCCACATTTAGGTGAAATCATTTTGAAAGTAACATCAAGAATAAACTAGCTCAGGCCAGGCACAGTGGCTCATACCTGTGATCTTAGCACTCTAGGAGAGCAAGGAGGGTGGATCGCTTGAGCTCAGGAGTTCCATACCATCCTGAACAAGAGCAAGAATCCATTCTACTAGAAATAGAAAATACAGCTGGGCACTGTTGTGGGTGCCTATGAGTCCCAGCTATTTGGGAGGCTGAGGCAGGAGGATCATTTGAACCCAGGAATTTGAGGTTGCTGTGAGCTAGTGTGACCCTATGGAATTCTAACCTAGGTGACCGAGACTGTCTCAAAAAAAAATAAACCACCTCAAGACAGTAAAGAAGGCTCGGCACCCATAGTTCAGTGGTTACGGGGCCAGCCACATGCACCGAGACTGGCGAGTTTGAATCTGGCCCAGGCCTGCTAAACAACAATGACAATTACAACAACAACAAAATTAGCTGGGTGCTGTGGCGGGTGCCTATAGTCTCAGCTACTTGGGAGGCTGAGGCAAGAGAATTGCTTAAGCCCAGGAGTTGGAGGTTGCTGTGAGCTGTGAGCACTCTACTGAGGGCAACATAGTGAGACTCTGTCTCAAAAAAAAAAACATAGGAAAGAAATTGCAAAAGTGGGTAGACCTGCCAAGCCCATGGAACCAAGAGGCAGAGTTTGGGGCAGATGACAGTTCCTCTCTAACCCACTATCCCCAAGGCCCCACCCAGCATTGGCTCAGGCTGTGCCATCACCTGGACCTCTCCCCTCATACCCTGTGGACACCTCTGTCAAGGTCAGGGTCATCCTAGAGTGGAAGGGGTGTCCCAAGAGTCTGAAGGGTGGCTGTGTCCAGAAGGAGTTGACCACCTCCACTAGTGAAAAGCAAACCCTGCTGGGTACTGAGGAGGTTGGGGACGCTCTGGGTCTTCTGCTCACTGACTAGCACGTGTGGTCAGAGGCATCCCGACTCATGAGGAAGCACAGATGGGAGGGTTACCAGTGACCCACCCCATTTTACAGATGAGAAAGGGGCCCAAGTCAAGGTCAGGGAGGTGAACCAGGCCAAAAAACTGCCATGTTCCAGGAAGAGCAGAGGCGCAGGCCCAGTAACTTCCCAAAGACATTCCCACCTAGCTCTCCCCCAGGTGACTCTGCACCCAGCTGGGGCAGGAGCCCCTGGGGGGCGCCGAGCCATCCCGCAATGTCCTCCTCAAAGCAGGACCTCAACACAAAGCCCAGAGCGGGCGGCGGGCAGCATGCACATGCGCAGAAGCGCACACTTGGACCCTCTAGTCCCCGCCCACTGCCGAGCCTGCTCGGAGATTCCCCTCACACCTCCCACGTCACCAAACATTAAGAACCTACCGGGGCTTTTGTTTCAGAAGAAATAATGTGTGACTTAAGATCATTGAGACTTAATTTTGTGCTTTCAATACCAACTGTGAAAAGAGCAGTGATTTCACTATGAAAAATACGCAGCTACAGGGCAAAAAAATTTTTGAGTATTTTTTTTTTCAAATTCATATGAGGGTACAATTGTTAGGTTACGTTATTCTCACTTCCAGGGAGGGGAAAAATATAATAGAAGGCTTCTGCCTCCCCTCCCTCCTAATGTGTATGAGTGTCAGAGCCCTTTTCCAGAGGGTCCCTGGAAAAGGGCTTCCTCCTGGAGCCCAGAGCCCCATCAGTACGTGTGTCTCCACTGGCCATCTCACCTGTGCTGATCCCTTTGTACAACACGACCTTCCCCAGTGTCAGCCCAAAGCCACCTGGATGGCTTCACTGGAAATCCCACAGGCTGGGCAGCCAGTCCAGGCTGGGGCGGGAAGGGCCAGCACCTCTGCCCTAGCTGTACTCCTGCTGTGGCACCCGTCTGGGAAGGCACCTGCTGAGCTGCGGGTTCCAGCAGAGGCCTGCTGAGTGCAGACGTCCATAGACAGCCTGGCCACGGGCAGATGAGTGACAGAACTCTCAGAGGGAACTCAAGAGGAGGCTAGAGCAGGCAGGGAGGAGCTTGGGGTGGCTGGGCTGTGCCCCGCCTCTGCAGTTGACTAACCCCAGCCTGGTCCCCTTTGTGCAGCCCCAAGCCCCTCTCCCAGGACGCACTGCTAATGTGGCTCCCGCGGGCTACTGCCACTCTATACACCCTGTGCGGTCCCTGCAGCGGTGCAGTGGGGCAATGACAGTGGTCACCACAATCCTAGTTCCCCTCAGTGGCTGCTCACTGCCAGCCACACTCCGAAGAAGCCAAAATTAGTGATTCTAATTTTACAGAAGAGGAAGCAGAACCCCTGAGAGGGGGTGACTTCCTAGCAGCGCACAATGTGGGACTTTCATCCACACTCCCAGACACCCATGGCAGGCATGGTAGGCCCAGGCCCTGGCTTCCAATGCTGGCCATCCAGGACAGATGAGACAAGTGCCAGGAAGGGCTGCACTGCGCCGTGCAGAGGAGGGCGCCACACCGACGCCAGACGCCAGCCGAGGCAAGCCTGACAGGGCTTCAATGCGGTGGGTCACAGGCCAAGTGCCAACTGGGTCAGCCCAGCGCATGCTCCTGGGAAGACAGGACCCCTTCAGTAATTCCCTTTGTAATGGTCTGTCTCAGACTGCTTGGGAATATTATGAAAACTTGTGGGGAAGACTGAGAACAGCTGCCTTCTCAGACAGGGAGCCCAAAGACAGCTGCTGGGCCAAGCAAGGAGAGGCTCTCTCCTACTGCAGGGGAAGGTGGATGAGCAGGGGAGAAGAGGGAAGGCATGAAGGAGGTGCGCCAGGCTGGGAACCAAGTGGGCAGTGTCCCGTTGGTGGACATCATTTCCACTAAGTCCGGGGAGGAGAGCAACTGCCCATCAAAGATGTGCCCAGGGTCCTGTGCACCCTACCCTGAGGGCAGGCAGGAAAGGAAAGGCCTGTCCTTCTGCAGTCCCATGCTGTCAGGACCAGGAAAAGCAGGGGGCTGCTCTGGGCCACCTAAAGGGTGGGACAAATGTGCAACAGTGGGCCTGGCTCAGGTCACTGGCCTGGGATGGAGACGCACCACTCAGTGCAGGGAGCCGGAACTTGCTTTGCTTCCCCAACAGGCCCTCTGCCTGGGAATCGAAAAAGATGGGGCATGTTCACACTGGTATGACTACAAATGCCCCAAATTTCTTTCTAGCCCAGACACTATGCCCTAAGGATGCCCCCTGCACCTCATAATGACTGGGGTCAAACTGTACCGAGGCCTCTTCCCAGCCCTGCTCTGTGCCTTTCTGAAGCCAAGGAGCATTTTTCCACGGGCAGGCCCCCTTCTCCTACCTAGCTGCACACCTGTGGGTTCAGGGACAGAGCAGGTCCCACCATGCTGCCACAGAAGCCGGCATGGCCTCTCACAACCTCGCACAGGCAGGGGGGTACAGGATGAAGGTCCCGGTGGACACATTGCTATGCCCAGTCAGGGCCTTTGGGGCCGCCAGAGTGACACTTCCAGGTGGCCCTGGGGTGTTCAGATGCACCCCCAAATCTAGTTAGAGATGAACCCTCAATTATAACGTCAGCACCGTCTCCCCTAGAATGCCTCCCCACAAAATGAGACTTGTTTCCACATGAGATTAGAGTCCTCCATGGTCTCTCTGCCAGCTGACAGAAAGCCGGGGCTGGCAGCCTCTGTATGGCCTCTGCCTACTCCTGGTTTCCCCTCCCCTGTGTGGCACCACCACCCGGCCCCTGCAGACCGCAGCCCCCTCCGTGCACTCCTCAGTCATGGAGCATCCCCTACTGGCTACTCTGGGAAATCACACAGCAAGTTAGAGCCGGTCAGGATTCAGAGGACTCAGAGGAAGACCTTGGAAACACTTCTCCCCTGTTACTTACAAAGGGAAAAAAAACTGAGGCACAGTGGCTGGAAGAGAGCAAGGGCCCAACACATATTTATTAAATGCATGAATAAACAAGCAAGTGAATCATGGCAAGAAACCAACTAACAAATGATTCTTTAAAATAGGATATATAGGGGCGGCGCCTGTGGCTCAAGGAGTAGGGGGGGGGAAAAACCTGCAAAATAAATAAATAATAAAATAGGACGGCTTGGGGACTGTGCCTCAAGCGGCTGAGGCGCCAGCCACATATACCTGAGCTGGCAGGTTCAAGTCCAGCCCGCCAGCCAAACAACGACGGCTGCAACCAAAACAATAGCCAGGCGTTGTGGCGGGCGCCTGTGGTCCCAGCTACTCAGGAGGCAGAGGCAGGACAATCGTTTGAGCCCAGGAGTTGGAGGTTGCTGTGAGCTGTGATGCCACAGCACTCTACCCAGGGTGATAGCTTGAGGCTCTGTCTCAAAAAAATAATAATAATTAAAAGGGGCAGGATGCCACTACTTATTGAGTGCCAGCCCCATGCCAGGTGCTATATGCCAGGCATAAAGGATGCCAAGGTGAAAAAGCCCTTCTGATGTGGTCATGGACAGGAAATCCTTCTAATGATCACCAACACATGGTGACAGCCGGCTGATCCCTGCACACAGACTGTTCAAGCCAGGCCACACAGGTGACAAAACACAGCTCCCAGGGGCAAACTGCTGCCAGAGGCCTCATGCTGCTAAGGACAAGACAGAAGTCGATGTCCTCAGCACACCCAGATACCTGTCCAGAATGCCACCTGGGGCACAGCCACCCTGGCCAACACACAGGCCACAGTGTTCAGAGTAGCCCAGGATTGACCCCTAGGGAACCACCGCACAGCCTCCCTCCCTGTGTCCGACTGTCATCCAGCCATCCCCTTGACAGCCCTCACAGGTGTCCCAGGCCTCCCATCTGGGCATGTCACAGACAAGGAGCAGTGCCTGGCAGATCCTATGATAAAGGACCGGGGATCCCCACCCAGACCCCCTGGGTTTTCACTTTGGGGGCACATCAGCGCCGCAGCACACAGTGTCCATGGCTCACAGAAGAGTCCACAGGGAGGGGGTGAGGGGGTCCCCCAGAACCCAGATGTTCACAGAGCTTTTGGAATTGAGGCAGCGTCTGATTGGCAAAGACTAGAAACAAACAAAAATCCCTTTTAGGTAGCTTCATGAGCTAACTGTGGAAAGCAAAACTCTTACATTTTAGAAGAAAATATGGCAGAATATCTTCATGAGCTCAGGGTAAAGAAGGATTCTCTTACACAGCATCCCCAATGAAAGCACTGAGGAAAAGACTGATAAAAATGACATTATTCAAATGAAAAACTCCTGCCAACGAATCACCCAATATACAGTGAAAAGCCAAGCGAACAGCCTGGGAAACAACATTTGTGATGTAGGTAACCAACAAATGGTTGGAGTTCAGGATAAATGACACACTCCCTGAAATCACTAAGAAACAGGAAAGTGATCTTTGGCAGAGTGGGCCCAGGCTCCCCAAAGGCACTGGGCAGGACAGCCCAAGGAGGCTCCAGGCAGAGGGAAGTTGCTCCTTCTCACCAGTTACTAGAGATAGCAAAGCCTTACAATAGTGGAATGCCACAGTAGCCTGCTGGCAGGGATGCGGCCAGCTGGGGAAGGCTGGGCTGGGAGGCAATCACAGTATCTGCCTAATGCTGCCACCCTTTAATGTAGTTCCTCATGTTGTGATGACCCCCAACCATAAAATTACTTTCGTTGCTACTTCATAACTGTAATTTTGCTACTGCTCTGATATGCAAGATGTATTTTCATTGTTACAAAGGGGTTGCGACCCACAGGTTGAGAACCACTGCCCTAGAGGGACTTCCCCTCGAGAGTAAGTACCAGGAAGCCTCGATCAGGAATGATCACTGCAGATTCCTCCCACATCGCAGGAGCAGAAACAACCAATATACCTACCAGGCGGGGAAGGTGAGTATATCTTACACTTAAACACCAGAACAGTATGTGCAGTGGTGGAAAGAAATTAAATAGAGCTTGTGACACGACATGGATAAATCTCAAAATTATAACACTACTTTTCTTTCAGGTTTTTTAAGTAGCAGAGAGATACATACGGCAAGATCCATTTATATAGTTTTAAAACATGCGAAGTAAGATTTATATATAGTCTATACATAACTACATCTATGGTAAAATATAAAGACATGCATTTGGGGGCTAAATCACCCGGTTATTGGTGTTTCAAGGGAGGGCTAGGTGGGGGAGGTTCACAGGGTGCTTGGGCTGTATCTGTAAAAATTTCAGGCAAATATGAAATATAAATGTAGAATGTTAAGATTTGGCAGCGCTGGGTGAGCATATCCAATGTTTATTCACAGGCTCTGTACTTCTCTGAATGCTTTGAATAGGTTGCAATATGGATAACACTGAGAGCCCTGCAACTTTGAGAACAGTGGGTCCCCTCTGTCTTCACACCCTAAGAACGAGGGCACGAGGCTCCTGCTCACTGCCTGGGTTAGCCCAGGCTCAGCAGTGGTCCCCCTGGGTCACCCTGATACCCCAAGGGTTCTCAACCCCAGGCACATGTGAGATCATCCACGGTGCAGCTCAGAAACATGTGTACAGAGTCTGATTCCCCCAGACCTGGGATAGGATTATGGACCACAGGCCTAGAGTGATCCCAACGCCCAGCCCTGCCCAGCTGGAGGGAGATGTACCTTAGAGGCCAGGCCACAATCATAGGCCCTCAGGGGCTCTGCTCCAGGCCTAATCCCATAGCCACTTCAGCCCAGGCCTTGAGCCTCACACCAGTGCTCACACTTGCCTTGAACGTGTATGATCTGTCCTTTGTGCACGGTGCTGTGCTGTACACTTGGGAACATGTGCTCACTTCATCCTCACTTTAGGCCTCTCGGAACGAGCCTCTTGTTCAAAAATACGCATTGCATCATGATACAAGGTGGATGTCAATGTGACACAAATCTCAACCCTCTAGCTATTCTTGGCAAATGGCTGCTATGCTGGACTCCACATCTAATTAGCTGGAGCGGTCAACTGAGGGACACCTCAGGCTGGGGGTGGAGTGGCCCTCGGTGACAGTACGTGACGTTGTCCTTGGGCCTTTTTTATTCCTCAAAAATGATCTATGCCACTTCACAAAGGAGGGCATTTAAGGGGCCTCGTCTTTGAATCATCATGGAAATAGAAATTAAAGCCTAAATAAGACAGTATTACACACTGACCAAGACAGCTAAAAGAAAAAGACAAAAAAGATCAACTGCTGGTGAGGATGTCAAACCTGGAACCTTCCCCACCCCACCCCCACCCTCCCCCACACTAGTGGGAGTCTAAATCAGCACAACTATTTTAGAAAACCCTTTGGTATGGGTGGCGCCAGTGGCTCAGTCAGTAAGGTGCTGGCCCCATATACTAAGGGTGGCAGGTTCAAACCCAGCCCCGGCTGAACTGCAACAAAAAAAATAGCTGGGCATTGTGGCGGGCACCTGTAGTCCCAGCTACTCGGGAGGCTGAGGCAAGAGAATCACCTAAGCCCAGGAGTTGGAGGTTGCTGTGGGCTGTGTGACGCCACGGCACTCTACCGAGGGCCACAAAGTGAGACTCTGTCTCTACAAAAAAAAAGAAAAGAAAGAAAACCCTTTGGTAGTACCTTGGAGAGGCTGAACATGAGCTTACCCAATGCCAGCCATTCTACTACGGGGGTATATCTCAAAATAATGCATGTGCGTGCCCACAGAAAGACATTTTATAAGAGTGTTTATGGCCACTCTATTCTTGGTAGCCATAAGCCAGAAACAGTTCAAACAATGGAATTGATAAATTCCATTGGCAATGGAATTGATAAATAAGCTGCGTACTCACTTAACTACCATGCTCCAGCACAAATCAACAAAATCGGAAATAAATGTGAATCTCAGAATCAGTAAATAATATGAATCTCAGAAACAAAATGGCAAAAGTAGCTAGAAGCAAAATATTACCAGCTATATGGCTACATGTTTCCATTTATGTAAATTTTTTTTTTTTTTTTTTGGAGACAGGGTCTTATTATGTCACCCTCGGCAAAGTGCCATGGCATCACAGCTCACAGCAACCTCAAACTCTTGGGCTTAAGCAATTCTCTCGCCTCAGCCTCCCAAGTAGTTGGGACTACAGGCACCCACCACAACGCCTGGCTATTTTTTTGTTGTTGTTGTCTTTGTTTAGCAGGCCCAGGCGGGGTTTGAACCTGCCAGCCCTGACACATGCGGCTGGCGCCCTAAACACTGAGCTATGGGTACCAAGCCCATTTATGTAAATTTTTAAAAGAGGCATAACCTATGGTTTTATAATTTAAGGATATTGTTTACTATTGGGTGAGGGATAGTACCTGGTATGGAGCACATGGGAAGTTTCTGGAGGGCTGGTAATACTCTACTTCTTGGTCTGGGTAGTGGTTAAGACAGCATGTTCACATAATGCAACTTAATCAAATGTTTGTTAATAATGTGTTCTTTTAAAATATATTTTGTAACTTCATGAAAAGTAAACAGTGCTCTGGCCATGATCTGCAGCCCAGCATGTGTATGTGGCATGGAGTGGAGACAGCCAGGCGACCGTATCCTTGTGCAGGTGCAAGCCTACCTGAAGGCAGCTGGGCCAGCTGTTTGTATGCCATGTGTAGGTTCTTCCGGCAGATGGGGTGGGGATCATTCAGCAGGAAGGACAGGGAATAGATGATGTCATTCTCCAAAAAGCCATCTCTGGAGGAAAAGGCAGAAACAGGGAGATGGGAAGACTCAGTACCCCTGCAGGAGTCCCATCGCTGCTAGCTAGGGCAAACCACATTCCTCTGGCTTCAAGGCGACAGAAAAAGGCCAGAAGTGGATGACACTTTACAGATCCTGAGAGGCTAGGGAGCTGAACGGTGTGGTTTGCATGGCAACAAAAATCATACAGCTCTGCCCCTTCCTAGCTAGGATTCAGACTTGGGACCTTTGTGCCCCTGCATCCTTATTTTCATTTTTCTGACCCTCAGTCCTGTCATCTGGGAAATGGGAATAATAAGTGGAAGCTCAGGCTCAGCACCTGTAGTCCCAGCTACTTGGGAGGTGGAGGCAAGAGATTTGCTTGAGCCCAGGAATTGGAGGTTGCTGTGAGCGGTGATGCCACGGCACTCTATCCAGGGAGACAGCTTGAGGCTCTGTCTCAAAAAAAAAAAAAAAAAGTGGAAGCTCAGAACCTACTTCATGTGAACCTCTAGGGGCAGGGGAGTAAGCTTAGCAGGCCTGGCCCTTCTCAGGCTCTCACTCTTTTTTTTGTTTTTTTTTTTTGCAGTTTTAGCCGAGGCCAACCTGCCACCCCCAGTGAATGGTGCCAGCGCCTTACTCCTTGAGCCACAAGTGCCTCCCGAGGCACTCCCTCTTATATCACCTCCTCTGTCTTCACACTTACGTACTCCTGTTACTGGCTGCTATCCTCGTGTGTAAATTAAATAGGTAACCCAATTAGATGAGAAGAAGTTTTATCTTAATTTTTATTTTCTTATGAGAAAAACTTAGGCCAGGCACTGTGGCTCATGCAGGTGGATCACTTGATTTCAGGAGTTTGAGACCCGCCTGAGCATGATCCAGACCGCATCCCTACTAAAAACAGAAAAACTAGCCAGGCGTTGTGGCAGGCACCTGTAGTCCCACCTACTCGGGAAGCTGAGGCAAGAGGATCGTTAGAGCCCAGGAATTTGAGGTTGCTGTGAGCTATGATGCCATGGCACTCTAGGCAGGGCAACAGAATGAGACTCTGTCTCAAAAAACAATAACAACAAAAAAGGTTGAATGCTTTGGGAAGACTCAAAAGTGAAGCGCTTAAAAATAAAAAGATAATTGCAAAGGATTCTAGAAGGTTTTTGCATACAGGTTATTTCATTAATATGTTCTCAGTCTACTTTAAAGAAACCAAAGATGTAAATCAGATGATATGTAAGAGTGGTTTAAGCAAAAAAGATGACAGGAAATGCCAACCAGTGGACCCATATCCAAGAAAAGGCCTGGGTCCCACACAGGGATTGTGCAACTGCCTTATCATTTGTGTTTTGGGTTAAAATGAGCTGTTTAAAGGAAATATATCATTTCTTTTTTTTTTTTTTTTTTTTTTTGCAGTTTTTGGCTGGGGCCGGTGCCCCACTCCTTTGAGCCATAGGCGTCACCTAAAATATATCATTTATTTAATTCCATTTCTTTTGGTTAATCAACTGACCGCTAGGCCCAAATGCATCTGGAAAGAGACCTTCTGAGGTCACTCCTCTCAGGGCTAGGTTTGAAATAAAAAGTCATGTGTGAAGCCTTTAACCAGGTGGCGTCACTCAGAAAGTGGCTAGACAGTTGTGACTGTGGCATTCTTTGGTCACAACCTCACCTGATAGTGTGTTTTGAATCGTTTTGGAAGAAGAAAATCACAATGGGGCAGACCCTAACTTCAGGGAAGGACTTCAACATCATGAGCAGAAGATGAAGCCACCAGCCCGGACCAGATGTGTACTTCGAGGCTGGTATTTTAACATCAGAATGGGGGCAGGAGCCAAAGCCACAGGCTTGTGGAGGTCTGGGCTCACATTAAAAAGCTAAGAAAAACAGCTCCGCACCTGTGGCTCAACAGGCTAAAGCGCCAGCCATGTACACCTGAGCTGGCGGGTTTGAATCCAGCCCGGACACCCCAAACAACAATGACGGCTGCAACCAAAAAATGGCCAGGCGTTGTGGCAGGCACCTGTA